>BQNB010069585.1:0-32114 GCA_026074375.1 Tanacetum coccineum | reverse complement strand
TGAACTGATGACCATTTGTTGTGTAGTTTTACAACCAACACTCAAAGATCCTCCTTATTTCCATCTTGGCCTCCAAACTCATCAATTTGTTGCTTAATAAACCTTAGCAAATCAAATACAGTATCATCATCAGATAAAACTATCAGTCTTAGATCCATCATCCTCTTAAGTGTGTTTTTTAGTAAGAGGATATCTTCTCTCTGCTAGCATATTGATCTCAGTACCATCTTCTAGTCTCAAGACATGAACTCCATAGTTTTAATAGAATATCCAGCTCTGAAGCTTCGACTCTTCTTGATTCTTCCAGAGTTTATCATATTCCTTTGACTCAATTCCTTCTGGAGATGTTGTTTCAAACCTTTTCATTACTAGACTATGTATCTTAACCAGATCCATTCTATCAAAAAATTTAATCATCTCAGAAAAGGTCTTGATCCACCTTGAACTTCCATCAGCTCTAAAAACTTTGTAGTAAATCAACTCTCTTCTAAAATGACTATAATCATAAAATTTTGATTCCCAGTTGATGATAGGATACCTAGTTCCCAGAACTTCATAATCAATCTTTTCTTCTTCTTCAGAAACTATCTTTAGAAAGATTCTTAGTTGATTCTCCTCTTCATGATCAGAATCAGTTTTTTGCCTTTTAGACCTCTTTGGAGCTTTCATCTTAAGTCTCCTTCCTGATCTTTTCTTGATATTCTCCTTAGGTTCTTCAATTTACACCTTCTGATTCAACTTTTTCTTCAAGAACTTTCTTGCCTTTGTCTTTAGGATCAATCTTTGGAAGTGGATTCAAAGTTAAGATTTACCTTTCAGTTGTAGTTCTTGGTCTATCAGTATCTTTAATCTCAAATCCTTTTTGCTTAGTCTTATTTTGGCTCATGGTAATCAGAAATTGAGCAATAGTTTCATCATCTCTGAAAAGAGTTGTAGGAGCAGCACTTTCATATGAATTTCCATCTTTTGGCTCAACAGTACCTTCATTTGACTTAGCAGTACCTTCATTTGGCTTGTCGGCACTAACTTTTAGCTTTTTGGTACTAACTTTTGGCCTGTTGGTACGAACTCTTGTTTCTTCACTGTCCTTTATTGTCCTCTTGTCATGAGCATCCTCAGGCTCCATGTAATCCATTGCATCATCAAGATCATCAAAAGCTGGATCTTTATGCACTGTTGGTTCAGATTTGGCACGTTTCCTCCCCTATTTGGATACAGACCCTTCTGCATCAACTTTGTATTCAAAGACTTCTTCCTTGCCAATCATTTCTTCATGGAGACACTCTTGATCCAAGCATTATGGTGTGAGAGAACAGGTTTAGCCTTTTTCTTTGGATGCTTGATCTGAGCCTTCAAATCTTTAATTTATACAACTTGAGTTGTAACCTGTTTACACAAGGAAACACAAAGATCATACACATTTTGGAGTGTCAGGCCATCCTCATTCCCTGATTGGGATCTATCACTGGATGACTGACCTCCATGATTCCTACCAGAACCTTCTGGAATGGAGTCAGGAAGTGGGTTAGAAGAAGAAGGTCTGAGGAATGGGACAGGCTGTGGCTCAGACTGGTCTTCACGTGGGTGAGTAGGAGAAGGTGTGGGTTGGATTTCAGATGGTCTTTCTGAAACTGCACCTTCATCCTCTGTTGGTTGAGCCAACATAGAAGGAAATAAAAGGGTCACATTCCCAGAATTTTTTTTACCCTTTTTAACCATAAAAGAGAAAACCTTAGTAGTCAAAGCATTAATAGGGAAGTGGTCTAAGGAGACAGGTACATTCTTGAGTTGGTTAGTCAAAAATACTGGAATAAACCGTGGGTACATGACAAACTTCTTTTTTGCATTCAAATGCCTTATCATACCATCAAAAATTAGTTTTGAAAAGTTATAAACTTGATTAGTGGCCAAACATATTACAGTAGTTGCAATATTAGTAGGTATTTGATCCCAAGATGTGCTTTTTGAGCTTAAATAGTAGATGATGGTATGAAAAAAAAATCAATTGGGGAGAGAAGAGTCCTTTATTAAAAGTAAGTGTATTCAAATCTCCATCATACCCCATCAATTAAATGGTGTCAAATATAGCCTGGTTTGGTAACACATCAATCCCAGAATCATCATTAAATTAAAGATCACTTCTAATTGATGCTTCTGAGATTGAGACAGGCTTGCCAGCAACTGTGGCAGTAATATACCTAACATTTTTGGTTGTTTTAGATTTAGCAGTCATCCAAAACTATTCAACAAACGTAGTAGAGACAACATGACTTACAATGAGAGCATAGTGAATTGAGCTGCGTGTGAGGAAGTCTATGATCTCATGAAATTCAACATTCCCATTAGTCTTTTCAAAGTAGGTAACCATGTTATGTTTAGGACAGGATTCAAGAGTTGCCATAGTTGATGAATTGATGGTTGTCGGTGATGGAAAGATTAAGGTTGTTAAATAAGAGCGATTAAGAGATATTAGGTGAAGAAAGTGTGCAATTGAGATGGGTTTATATAGGTTGAGCAAACCCAAGATTAAAGAAACGGTGCAATTTACACTTTAAACCCCTAGCGGTATTTTCTCTAACGGCTATTCAACGGTACAAACTTTGCCCAACGGTACCAACTTTAAGCCTGGCGGTACTAACTTTTCGGTTATCAAACTTAACCAAAACTGAGCTAGACTACTAAATTAGTACCATATGAAGGCCCTAAAAACAAACCAAACTTACATTTACTTAGATTTGCACTCAATTCAAACACCATAATCATCTGTAGATATCTTCGAGCAGTACTAAGTAAGCCTAGCGGTATTAATTATGGTACTAGCAGTACAAAGTTTCTACAGCAATATGAACTAAGCTTAGTATCACATCTAACCTTGAATCCTTATGCAAATGAGTATAGTAAACCCCAAATGAGCATCATAGCCATCTCCTATTCTTGGAATTCATCTACAAACTGTACAACAAATATCTTGCCTCCCTTATTGTAGTTAATAATTTAACATCCAAATGCTAACCACCAAAAAAGTTAATCTTGTGACATCAATCTATTAACACCCCCAAATTTCAACGCAGCGGGACATACAACCTTGGGTGTTAATTCATAGTACAATTGCACAAGGATATAGAAAAAGACTCAAAAAGAGACGTTTTAAAATATTGTTCCATTTAAAGAGAATTCAGAGTAATTAAACATGCGTCCCACAGGTGTTAACAATTCATAAATAAGTTTTTGCTAAAACATTGATGATTAGTTTGATAAAATGGAACAAAATACAAGTTCTTTAAAACTTTAGCGCAAACTCCTCGTACACAGCATCCTTCACCCTTGGTTACCTGAGATAAAACATGTTTAAAAAGTCTACAAATTGTGGAGTGAAATCAATAGTGTTTGTAAGAGATAAAAGGGAACACAAGTTTGATTTCATAGAGTGACTTGTTGTACGAACAAGCCATTAATCACGTTTCTATTGCAATGAGCTCATGACACCGAACCTTAACGTTAACACATATCTTGTATGTAAATCAGTTGCCCCACAACTAGGTATTATTGCCTTATACCTAGAATTCTAAATATAAATTGTTCGTTGAATAGGTGCTCACATTCAGATTCATACCCCCAGACAGGGCTGTCAAACCCAATAGATCTATTTATTTGTACTAGCGCTCACCCATTATAGGCAATTAACAGTTCATGATGTTGGGGTATTTTGGCAATAGCTACTCATGCAATTAATCTCATATTCGGGTCCAAGATACCATAAAATTTCTTGTGTTCAATTTTGCAAAACAAGCATGTATCTCCCTCGCGGGGTTTATAAATACAATTTAAAAGTTAAAAGGCGGGGCTATGAACTCACCTTAGGAAGTAGTATTGGATAAGAGATTCAACAACGAACAAATAATGACGATTACGCCTCAACCACGACCTATAATATAGTGGTCCGTGATTAGAAGAAATAAAGATCGAGGGAGTAAATGCATAAATTTGAGTAAGTAATTAATATTATTTTTACTACACGCCACATATAATGTAATTTACATATTATGGAATCCACTTGACCAACGTTTTTTTAACCTAAGTCACTTTCTTTAGCATTATAAGCTCGACAATAATTTATGCCAATTTTCTGAAAAAATTTCTATTTTTTAGCAGGTTTCTATGTTAGAAAGTTTTATTTTTTAGTAAGTTTCTATTTTTGGAAGTCATGGTTATGATTAGATATTAATTACTGTTAATAAAATGTTAAGTTTTCGACAACCCCCGACGCGCCAACAACTTATATATATACTTATCTATATTTTCCTTGTTAATCTTATACATATATATTTTCACATATAAAGTTTCTAAATATAGATTTACTATTTTTAGACATAACCAAAACGCACTCTATAATATATATCGCCTAATTACTTCCGTTAACATTTTATAAGCTCAAACGGACTCTAAAACGCTCAAATTCCCATTTTTTGTCAAAAATCAGCAACTTAACCCATCTTTTATAAGTTTTTGACTTTTATTATAATTTTGTAAATTCTGACCGGTTCCAAAACGACCAATTAGACCACATTTTCACAACTCAGACTCTAAAGTACTTTGACGTAAAACGACGTTCCGGACAACTTTTAGTTTTAGCCGAGACCAGAAACATCAGAACTGGACGAAAACGCACCCTGCAATCAGATCTGATGCAGGTTGTACAAAGTGAAAAACCCGACTTAGCCCTAAATTTTAGAACCATTTTTTACTCGATTTAGATCAACCGACTCGCGAAGCAGTAAAACGGCTTCAGATCTACTTTAGTTTTTGGCCGACGGCCGAAACGGACTAGAAAGTGACGAAAATCCCCCCGCAAAAATCTGACAGCAACCATTTACACCCAAAAGCTGAATTTTTCAATAACCATTTTCCTAGTTTCATATCGCTGTTCGTTTTTAGGAGTTATAAGGCGATCCATATATGGAAACGATCATCTTGACAAGCTCTACCATAATCTTTCATAAAATTTTAACTTTATTATTTTTACGACATTGAAAAATGGGCTGTACTTTTTTGCATAAAACGACCCGTTTCAAAACTTAACCAAACGCTATTTTCACCACACCACAACTCCACAAATACACTTAACTAGCCTATCTCTTTCCACTAACATATCCAACTAGTGTCCAACACCTCAAAATCAATTTAACACTATTCTAATGGATTCCATAATACATAAAAATATGAATGCATACATGATCACATAAAAAAATCAAATAGGGTTTTTAGAGTGCTCACAATACTAACAATTAGCAAGAAAATAATCGACACGAATCCCTCCTTGTTCCTTTGATTTAGCCGAACCTCCAAACACAACTCCAATAATCAAACCTTTGATTTTATACAACCCAAATCTTGTAAAGGCCTTAATCTTCAACCTCTAAACCTATTCTTTGCCCAAAAATCCAAGAAAACTAGAAAATCAAGATTTTTATCAACCCTCTTGCACTGTGATTTTTACTTGTAAGATGGATAAAGGTTTTTGTAGGATTAATGTGGTTGATTGTAGGAGTGTATAATAGTGATTTGGAGTAGAAAATAAAAATTTTATGTTGGTGTAGGTGTTGTTGATGGTACGACAGTAGCAAGAGGAGAGGGAGAGATGTAGATTTTTTTTCCTTTGTTTCACTGTGTTATGAAGATGCAGTGTTAAGAGTGGGTTTTTATACTCATAAGCCCATGCAAAACACCATCATGAGTTTATGCCTGGGAAAGAAGAATTTGTGATATGGTGAGTTGTATTGGATCATAGGGGGCGGAAATGGGAGGGCTTGGGCCTAGTTTTTATATATATATTTTTTTAAATTTTGTTGAATTGTTTTGTTAATTTGGTGTAAGTATAAAAATATGAAGAGTATACTTATGTTTATGTAAAATTTTGAACAAGGATTCGGCTGAACGCGGGAAACAATCTAGAATATAAAAATAATTATTTTGAGCAATTGAAGGCGAAATATAGAATTTTGAATTCTTTAGGAATATTTAAACGGGTTAAACGATCATAAGCATACGGCTAGGAATTATTTAAAACGCGATTTTTACTAAATCGTAAAAAAGGAAAAATCATAATTTTACTAAAAGTAAAATAGAATTATGTCGAGATTTAATGTGACTTGAAACGCGACAATGTCACATAACCTTTGGTGAAAGGTCCGGCACATTAGAGTCTGTGTGATCTTGATACACTTTATCAATATTTTCACATAGCAATCTATGATAAAAATGAAATCGATTCCGATATGCTTGGTCATAGACTGTGCAACAAGATATCTTTGATAACACTTATAGTGCTCTCATTATTCAATATGGATTCTGGTGTTAAGAAATTAAAACCATAATACCATCATCTGATTATGTTCCAAGTACATGCCCACAACAGTTAGCAAGCTGCAACATACTCTGCCTCAGTAGTAGAATTTGCCACAATAGTCTACTTCTTGCATTGCCAAGATATCAATCTTCTACCAAGAAATTGACACCACTTGTTGTTGATTTTCTATCAAGGCTGACTCCTCATAAGTCACCTGTATGAGAAAAGCTTTCTAGTTCAAAGGTGAAATCCCTAGGTACCATAAACCTAATTTGGGTTGATGTTTGAGGTACCTAAAAATCCTTTTTACTGCATTTAAGTGTGAAGCTTTTGGAGTGACTTGAAATCTAGCACAGGCACACACAGCAAACATGATGTCTTTCCTTGAGGCAGTCAAATACATCAGGGAATCAATCATAGATCTATATACATGTAAATCTACATCTTCACCATCTTCATCCTTGACCAGTGGCTTATTAGACTCAATAGGAGTAGTAGCTGTTCTGGGGACCAAAAATCAAACTTCTTAAGGATGTCAGCTACATACTTGTCCTGACTAATAAAGATTCCATCAGGTTGTTGCTTCACTTGAAGTCCCAAAAAGAAAGTGACCAGGAGGGCTCATTTGAATCTTTTATGCATACTAGTCTTCAAAATATGTACACATAGACTTCTTTGTAGAGCCAAAAATAATGTTCTCCCATACACTTAAGACTAACATAATGTAATCTTATTTTCTTGATAAATAATGTTTTGTCTTTGGTACCTCTCTGAAACCATTTTTCCATCAGAAAAGAGAAAGTGTCTCATACCAAGCTCTAAGGCTTGATGAAGACAATTAAGGATTTGTTTACATTATAGAATTTGTTGGATGTGAAGGATCAACATAATCCTGGTAGGTTTGATGGATATACACCTCCTCTTCAAATAGTTGCCATAGAGAAATGTCACTTTAACATCCATTTGGTAGAACAGTAAAATCCCATGTAATGATGCAAAGGCTAAAATTAAACTTGATTGCCTATTCCGGGCAAACAGGTGCATAAAATCTTCATCATTTTCTATTCATTCCTCATTGTCTAAAACCCTGTGCTTCAAGCTCTTGGCTTTGTTTTTCACAACAATACTTCTCTCATCCCTTTTAATTCTTGAAGACCCTCTTTGTGACAATTGCCTTATTCCCCAGATGGCAAATCAAACAAGTATCCAAACCTTCGTTAATTTGAACTGCAGCAATTCCTCTTGCAATGCTTCAACCCAGCTCTAAGTACAACTTGACTTTCATCAAGAAGCTTAAAGCTAGGAGACAGGATAAGGCATTCAGTCACAGTAAAAAGGATACTATTTTTCTTAACACACATTTGTGAGACAGAAAAAAGGTTAAACTTAAGTTCATCTACAAAATAAACATCATCAAAGTATAAATTAGCATTTCTAATTTTACCTTTACCTGTTATTTTACCTCCTTTGGGATCACTTCTAAAAGCCACAAAGCCTCCATTGTAATCTTCATAGTCTGAAAGATAAGCTTTGTTACCATACATATGGCTAGAGCAACCACTATCCCATAGCATGATCTAGTAAACAAGATCTCTGGATTGACTGCACTAAAAGTAAGAGAATTAGTATCTCTTAGGGACCAAGCCATTACAGACTTGGAAATCCCTTTTGGGTCAACAATACTCAACCTTCTGCGCATGAAATGATCCAATGTCTTTGGGGACACATGATCCAAGTAATTTCCCTTAGGCCTCCAAATCCCACCTTGACTTTTTAAGGTCAGTATCCATCTTACCCTTACCAGTATTAACTACTGCTCTTGTCCCAACAGTAGTCATATTTTGAACCCCAAAAGTTTTAACAACTTGTTTTAAGTCTTTATGTCTAAAAGTTGGTTTTGTATAGTAAGACCTCTTGATAGGTGAATATGAGCCTCTTGGTCTTACATTGTCCATTCTTGGGTAAATTGGTCTAATAGCACCACCAGTTTGTGCTATTTTTGGGGCAAATGGTCTAACAGTACTAACAGGCCTAGCAGTACTAACTGGCCTAGCAGTACTAACTATGTGAACTGCTCTTTTCTCATTTTGCTTAACAGGAGTAATCAAACCTGTTCTTGTTAGTACTTCTGATGGGAAAAAAGTCTTTCTTAAATGAGGGTATTTTGAAAATTTTTGATGATTAACCCTTTTAGTATTATCCCATACTGGTTTGTCCACACTTGGACCAATATTGACCACAGTTTTTAGCTTAGGTTCTTGACTTTGTTTGTCATGAAAATTACAATCTTTGATTAAATGGTCAGTACTTTTACAGACAAAGCAAGATTTTATTTTCTTAAATCCAATTCCTTGTTTCTAAGAAGATTGACCAATTTTATCAACTCTAGTTTTAACTGTTTGAGTCTCATTAGTCTTAACATGACTAACTGTTTGCACTTTAGACACATCATCCTCATCATCTGAGTTTCAATCCTCAATGATAACTTTATCTCTGTTAACTGATTCATAGACTGTCTTAGGTTTTTGAGTATTTGCTTCATTTGTTTTACATACTGTTCTTTCTTGTTTTGTTTTAATGATCAATTGTTTTTGACTCAATTATTTTCTTCCTAATGGCATATTCATCTAAACCTGTAAATGATATGTCAGCTCTTGGGGTTAGGAAGTTCCCTGTTATAGGTGCTTATTAGGTATATTGCTTGGTCTGTTTTTGCTTATTTAAGAGTCTTGTTGCTTATTATGTTCCAAAAAGGCCTAACAGTTAAGCCAAATGTGAGTTAGCTTATAATAACCATTATGTCACTTTAAGTCAGCTTAATCTAGCTTATTAGTAGTTTTCAGAAAAAGTCATTTCACAAAAGTTGCTTACTTTAAGTGGTATAAAGCTTTTTCATAAAAAAAATTTTAAAAAAAATTTAAAAAAAAAAGTAAAGTCACACGGGTCAAACTGTGCTCTCCTTTATAACACCATACACATCAACACACACACTAACTACCAAAATGCTCCTTTTTTCCCCTTAGGTCTTTTAGTTTATAACTGTGTGCCATTTAAATCTTATAGTCATTTTTTCAGTTTTGCTTATTCTTGCTTCTTTTCTTATTTTCTGCTTATTTCTTCAGCTAATTGTCTAGTTTTTATTTTTCATAGATTATACATAGTCTAAAGCATTTTTCATAATATTTCTAGAATTTTTAGAATTAGTTTAGTATTTTTAATCAATTTTCTATATTAAAATAGTTTTTAATATTATTAAATAAAATAAAAGTCAAAAAAATATAATTCTTTTTTTCTAAAATTATTTTTAATCATTTAGGACTTATAAAAAAATAAAAAAAAATTGTGAGGGTTAAATTTTAATAATTTAGATAATTAGTCGCGTTTTAGGATTCCCGTTATCGTTTTTAGGTTAAAATCTTATTTGCCTTAGTTGTTTGCTTGCTTTTAATTGTTTTTTTTGCATTTTCATAAGTAGAATTAGAATCCAAAATCAAAATCCTTGAAATCATTCAAAGCACGCGATCACGAACTTAACCGATTTTCAATCCACGCTTCGTCGGGATACGACTCGGGAAGGTTTGGAATTTTACTTTGGATAAAAGTAATCTTCTTAAATCCTTACGGAATACTTATTACTATACTATTATTGATATTATCCTTATATACGTATCGGGAACAATCAACGATCTTCTCCGTAGATTCATGGATGATCTCTGGGCCATTGAGTTGACTATCTCTAAGCTCCGCCCAACAACCAAGTGATCGACACTTACGACCATAATGTGCTTCAAATGGTGCAACCTTGATGATAGTAAGATAACTATTGTTGTATGAGAACTCCACTAGCAGTAAATGCTTATCTCAACCATTACCGAAATCTATCACTCAAGCGCATAACATATCTTTATAAGTTTGAATGGTTCTTTCACTTTGGTCGTCTATTTGTGGATGGTCGGCAGTACTCATATCCTGACGCATTTCCTAATACTTCGGGGGTGACTGTCAAAGCGTTGACGTGAATCGACCATCGGTCCAAAATAATTGACACTAGCACCCCATGCCTCGAGACAATTTCCTTTATGTACAAACCCGTCAGTTTCCTCCATTTTATCATTTTCCTTAAGCAGTAAGAAGTGTGCGGATTTAATAAGACGATCAACGATTTCCCAAATCGTATCGTAACCACTTGATGTCCTAGGTAGCTTGGTGATAAAATCCCTGGTTATTTCCTCCCTTTTCCCATTGGGGCATTTTTGCTTGTTCAATTTTTCTATAGTTAATGCACATACCGAATGATCTATCCTTCTTCTTAACAAAAACCCAGAGCTCCCCAAGGTGAGGAACTGGGTCTTAAAAGTTCTTTGTTGGAAAACTCTTAGAATTTGCTAGTCAACTCTTGTATCTTTAGAGGAGCTAGTCCATAAGGCATCTGTGCTATGGCTGTAGCACCTAGTACTAAATCAATTTGACATTTCCATTTGTCAGGTTGGTGGGAGTCCAGGAAAGTCTTTGGGAAAGACTTTTGAAACATCCCGCACAATAGGTGAATCCTCAAGGCACTTCTCCTCCGACTTCTCCTTCGTTCTCTCTCAATGAGGTGTGCCAGAAAGGCATGACATCCTTTCTACATATACGTTCGGGTCTCGGTGCACGACATGATATTAAATCTAGACTCGCTTCTACCATCACTCCTACTATCCTAAATTTTTACGATCCCAACTCTATAGGGATACGAATGATCCTCTCACCACAAATGATTTTGTACGGTATTTTGACAACTAATCCATATCAATGATAATGTCAAAAGTACGACGTTCTATGGGCCTTAAGTCAAGGTTAAATGGGCAGTTTAGCAAATTCCTTAATTGTGACAATACTCGTCGGTGGACTGTCCTTGGGTGACTAGTGGGGTAGCTCTACTTTTCGGCTTGAGATTTGGTGTAAGATGGGGCTGACCCTATATGATAAGGGGAGTGTACAAGTCTACCTAGTTACTAAGCTTACTAATACGAATTCCTATGACATGCACGGTTTATGTATACACACACAATTTTTTTTTTTGCTTTTTGATAATATAAGTAGAAAATTGATTTTGACAAAATTTTAAGGTGACTACTCCCATCATAGCATGGTCCTTACTGAATTAGACATAGGTGATAAGGCTATGTATAATTGAGGACTAATGATGCAATGCTTATTTTCATCAATCTAGTGTTATATATAAGGTAGTATCAAATTAGTTTTTTTTATAATGAACAAAATATTTCATAAGACGAAAGCAATAAGGCTTATAGGATGGCAACAAAATAGTTTGTGAAATGACAGTAAATAGTTTATAAGACGATAGCAAAATAGCTCATAAGATGTTAGTAAATAGTTTATATTATGATAATGTAATAGTTGACAGTTAATTAGTTAAAATCTGGTTTATACTGATGGTAGTAACAAAGTTTTAAGACAATAGCAAAATAGTTTATAAGATGATAGGAAAATAGTTTATAAGATGGTAGCAAAATGGTTTATAGAGTGATTGTGAAAATGTTTATAAGATGATGATAATTTTAATGAGTAGCTTGCATAAATAAATAGCGAATTAATGTATAACCGACGAAATTTTCATAACACATAAAGTCGATAGAGAATTTAAAACATCCACATGGTATAACGAAATTCAAAGGAAAATACAAGGTAAATATCTCTAGGGAATAGCTTCTAAGAAGGTTCCGACTTAGGTTTCACTAGGTACGATGAAAAGGTCTCTCCTTAAGCATTAACATTATCTGCCACGATGCTAGAGTTCCCACGAGCTTTTTCTTTCCAAATCTGGTTCGCATGGTTCTGATTCTTCCATTTTGCACAATCACTCTTGTAATGTCATGGCTTTCCACACTCAATAAATCACTTTAGGTTTTTGATTTGCCGGTAGGGTCTTTGAATCACTCTTGGAACTAGGATCATACAATCTCTAGTTCTATGGCCCACTCGTTTGCAGTTTCTACATTTTTGCAGTACACATACCAATGTGGTGAAACTTTCACTTGTTACACAGAGGTAGAGTTCAACATAATCCTTCTTGTTGCTTGGTTTGACAATGCGTGCCCTAATCGCTTTATGTCCTTTGTTTCGTTGCTAGCTAGAACTCCCACCATGATCACCTCCCTATTTCCTCTTATTGTTAGCATCCTTCGTCACCTTGGCTCCCTAACATACGACCCAATCCATTGAGTCGTGAACCATGCGACTCTTTGTCTCGTAGATAGTAATAACTTCAATAGCATTAGCAACACGATGATCTATAAGTCTCTATATGTTCTCCTGACTTAGGGGTTGTTCCTTTGATAACATGCTTCTTTAAAATCACAAGAAATAACAATACTCATGAGGTTTTGTCCAAAATAAAATCACAGCATGCAATAAGTGCAATACATATAAGATGAGATCACAACACGCAGAGATATAAGATATAATCTACCATGGCATAAAT
This sequence comes from Tanacetum coccineum, assembly GCA_026074375.1. Classification (NCBI taxonomy): domain Eukaryota; kingdom Viridiplantae; phylum Streptophyta; class Magnoliopsida; order Asterales; family Asteraceae; genus Tanacetum; species Tanacetum coccineum. The sequence goes on along the minus strand of BQNB010069585.1, from coordinate 19,284 downwards.
AAATCAACATCACAAATAGCATAATCATAACCAACATCATAGGTTAATACTTAATACATTGTTCTACATGGATAAAAAGAGTACAAGTTTTTCATTAACTATACTAACCGAGTATTACTCAGTTTAGTAAGCTATAATATAAAAGAAGCTACCAGTGATACTAATCTATCTGTCTATGAACCAAGGTGCCTCTCAATCTCCTAGATACTAGCCTCTATGTCATGCGCTAGACTCCGTAGATCAGGCATCTTAAGACTATCAGCCCTACGGGACTCCAGCAAATCTATGATATCTATTTGAGCTGCTCCCAATGAAATATGTAGTGTCTCAGCTCGCTGCTCTGCAGTCTCAGCCCTAGCATGCAGTGCCTCAACCTCCTGCTCTCTGTTATCTCAGTCCTTTGAATGCGAACTCCGTCTCTAGTCTATCTAACATGGCTCCGCTCAAGACGAGTCTCGGCGTACTCAGCTCGACTACGCAGCTCTATAATCTCGAGTCTGTCGGTCACCTAAGAATCCTGTAAGTCTGTGACCCGCTGCTCAACATACACTGCTCGAAGTTGCAACCCTATGATCCTGTCTCTGGTAACCCTATCCTGCTACTCTAAGGTCTCAGCTCTATCATGAAAAGCCACAATATCTTGATGTGATGATCTTATGTTATCCTAAGGTATCTTTAAGGCATGCTCTATCTCATCGGACAATGGTAAAGGTGGTAGGGTTGCAGATCTAATAGGTAGGGTGATGTTCTCATCCTTAGATTCAGGCAGGATGATAAATGAAACGAATATTCTAGTGTGTGACATAACGAGTATACGCTGTGTAGTCACAGTGTTGTGACAACCAAGGGTTTATATAAATAACTTTTATATAAGGTAGTGTAAACGCATGTATAGGCAATGTAAGCATGTAGTTTTTATGCACATGAAAAAGTTTTATGTGATGCAATGTTTATGTAATGGTTATAGTCTAGGTATAATATGCCACCTAGTTATCTATAACCTAGTTCTGATACGAATCCGAACACCCCCAAAATATGTTGCAGCGAAAAGGTAACTAGGGGCGTTACTTCTTAATACATAAGCATAAGATATAAGAGAACGACCTCTAAATGAGTCGTTTGAAAAGATAACTTCGTTTGTTTCATAAGAGATGAGAAATAAAGTTTAAAACAAGATGTCCCATGTTTGCATCAAATGAAAAAGCATTTGTCTAAAATACAACGAAGATAAAGTAGTGCAAATGAAATCTATGAAAATGGTGTCTTGAATGAATGTAGACTCTATGCACTTGAAATGCGCCATAGTAAGTTAAGCTCCTCAGAAAATACATGCTTAAAATGTCAATATAAAGTTGGTGAGTTCATAGGTTTATGTAAATAAGTAAAGTTAGACCGCAAGATTTCAAGTAAATATTGATTGGCATACAATATTTAGAAAAATAATTATGATTGCCACTTAAGCTTCATGCACTGAGCTAAAACAAGTATTGTATGCAATTTAATGTAAGCAAGTCCCGAGTAGGTGTTTAGCCCGCAACACCCTAAGTCCGGTATACGTCCGTTAGTTTGGTCCCCCCAAAACTAGTAAGCGCTTAACTTACCCGAACGGGGATGTCAATCCCAATAGATCTATTTATAACACTCGCTCTTACAACACGTGATTAACGGTTAATTGTTGGGATTAAAAGTCTTCTTGATGTTGTTAGAATTACCGCTGCTCATGTTTTTGTTAATGTTGCTAAGCTGAATTTAGTACTGCTAGTACAAAGTTAGTACTGCTAGTGAATATTAGTGCTGCTGATAAACTTTAAAGAAAATATGCTAAGTAGTTACTATTGCTAGTACAAAGTTAAGACTTCTCAGTTAAAGTTACTACTCCTAGTGAAATATGCTTAAAAGTTACTACTGCTAGTGAATATCAAGTTAATGCTGCTAGTTAGTACTACTTATATGATATGTATTAGTTGTTTATAGAAAAGATTATGGATACTTAGGAAAGTTTTGTAAGCCGACTAGGGCTCCTTGGTGTATAAAAGGAGGTCCTAGGGCATAGAATTTTATATGTTTTTATCTCCTTTATTCCTTTAGCTTCAAGGTCTTTGTTCACCCAATACTTTGTGAGTATTCGTATTTTTAATAATATTGGAGGCTTATTTGTTTTGATTTAAGCTGTTTTCATTAAGAAATTCTTCTAAAATATTAAGGATTAGATTATGAATAATCTTTATTACATTTTAATCAGTTTATTTACTATATTTGTGTTAGACTTATCTAATATAACTAATCCTTAATCAAGCTTAAGGAATTCGATCTATTGAAGTGGGATCAACAAGTGGTATCAAATCTTGTTAATAAGCTTTGAAAGAGAAGAACCTGTTTTTATACACAAGATTTTTTTTAAAGATATGGATCAAGATTCTTCACACATGATGGCTGCATCCAAAGTTCCCATGCTCAAACCTAGTGAGTTTGAGATCTAGAGAATGAGGATTGAACAATATATACAGATGATTGACTATGCACTGTGGGAATTTCTTAGAGATTGGTGCAACCTTTCCTAAAAACACAACCTGAGGAAGGTGTTGTGAAGTGATGCCTATTAAATACTGAAGAAGGCTCAGAGAAGATTAGGAGGTGATAAGATAGAAGTACTTTAATGATCGGCATTCCAATGTACTTCTGTAAAGTTTAAACTTTATAAAGGATGCTAAGAAGTTGCTGGGGGAAAAAAATAAAAAAAAAAAAAAAAAATATAAAAAAATAAAAAAAAAAGCTGTTGAAAAGAGATTTGGTGGGAATGCAGCTACAAGAAAGACTCAAAGGGATTTCTCTTAAAGCAGCAATATGAAAAATTTACTGCTCCAAGCTTAGAGATTCTTGATCAAACTTTTGATAGGCTTCAAAAGCTTGTGAGTCAGTTGGAACTTTTGGATGAAAATCTTTCACAAGAAGATGTTAATCAAAAGTTAGTAAAGAAGTTTGTCACCTGTGATGGACACGCATGCTGTTGTGTGGAGGAATAAAGCTGATTTGGATACAATGAGCATGGATGATCTATACAACAACCTCAAGGTGTATGAATAAGAAGTTAAAGGGATGTCTAGCTCAAGTTCAAGCACACAAAACATGGATTTTATGTCCTCTTCAAATAACAACACTAGCAACACTAATGGAGCAGTTAATACTACGCAAGCAGTTAATACTGCTCATGAGAGTTGCTACTGATAGCACATCTAGTTAATGCTTCTAACTCTACAAATATTGTTATTAAGTGATGCCGTTATTTGTGCATTCTTGAGGGGGGGTCGTCACCAAATTGTCCCTCAAATTGTACATGGAAGGGACTTGTAAAAATCCATCCACAATGTACATGGAATAATTATAGGATTTGATGATGGCAAATGAATGTTAACGATAAGGGGTTAGAAGGTTTTTGAAGGAATACAGGAAGGATGCTTATTGTTAATAGCAATAGGACTATTGGTTTTAATAAGTCCAAAGTGGAGTGCAAAAACTGCCTTAAGAGGAGACATTTTGCTAGGGAGTGCAGAGCTCCAAGAAATCAAGACAACAAGAACAAGGAATGCTCAGGAAGGAGTGTGCCTGTGGAAAAACATCTAATTCCACAGCTTTAGGTATTGTGATGGTCTTGTTGGATATGACTAGATGTGATCAGGCAGAGGAAGCGGCATATTCTAGCACTCATGGCCTTTTTCAATCTTCAAGTCCTGACTCAAGGGTGTCAAATGTTTCTATTTGTTCAAAACTTGTCTTGGAATACTGTTGAACTCTTTTATCTCAAAATTGATCAACCTATTAAAGATTTAAAGAAAATTGTGTTTAATGGTTCTAGCTTATAAGTCAATGTTTAGAGTCATGTGGTGAAAATTTAAAGTTTATAAAGCAAATGAGTCTATTTATTTACAAGATATTAAGGGCTTAAAATTTGAAATTCATATGGAGAAATAACTATTAGAGAGCTTAGGAAAAAGCTTGACATAGTTGAAAAAGAAAAAGATGGCATTCAACTTAATGTAGATAAATTTGAACATGCATCTAAAAGTTTAAACAAGCTTCTTAGAGGTCAGATAGTTGACAATTTGCAAGAAAGTTTTGGCTACGAAAATTTTATAAGTTTAGTTTCCACCTCCCTACTCATGAAATTCTGCCTCCAACACCTGACTTGTCTTTTACTAGTTTAGATGAGTTTGTTAATAAGCCTGTAGTTGAGAACAGTAAAGCTATGTCTAGTAAAGAAGAGCCTAAGGTAGTTAGGAAGTATGATGATGCCCCAAGTATTGAAGAATGGGTGTCAGATGATGAGGAAGAGGATGTGTCTCAGCCTAAAACTAAAAAGAAAACAGTTAGGCCTAGTATTGTTAAGAAAGAGTTTGTCAAATCTAAACAACAAGAAAAAACTGCTAGGAAAACTGTTAAACAAGTTGAGCAACATAGGCAAAACACTCACAGTCCAAGAGGCAATCAAAGAAATTGGAACAATATGATGTCTCAAAAACTAGGAAGCAATTTTGAGATGTTTAATAAGGCCTGTTATGTGTGTGGAAGCTTTGATCATTTGCAGGTTGATTGCAATTACCATCAAAAACAGTTTCAAAATCAAAGGATGGTAAAACCTGTTTGGAATAATGCTCAAAGGGTGAATCATCAAAACTTTGCTAAAAAGACTCACCCCTGTGCTAAAAAGAACTTAGTTCCAAGAGCAGTACTAATGAAGTCTGGTTTAGTATCAATTAATACTGCTAGACAAAATATTTCAAAAATAGCAGTATTGGTTAATACTGCTAGACAAGTTAATACTGCTCACTCAAAAACAACAGTGAATGCTGCTAGACCAATGTCATATCTCTCTAAAATAGTACATTCAACTGTTAAGATTCCCATTCATAAGAACACAACATTTAAATATAATAATATTAATCAAAGGGTTAATAATGTTAGGGATACAAATTTTAATACTGCTAGTCCAAAAGAAATAGTTAATGCTATTAAGGGAAATAATCTTAATGTTGTTAAGGCCTCAGCTTGTTGGGTTTGGAAACCAAAGCATAAAGTTTTATACCATGTTTCTAAACACAACAGTGCATCAATCATCCAAAAAAAGTTTGATTATATTGATGCACAAGGCAGATCCAAGTCAGTGATGGCTTAGGTCCCCAAAAGAAACTGATTTTCCCATCTAATGTACAAGACAATCCATAAATGGATTTACAGGATAAAAGAGTGATTGATAGTGGATGCTCAAGGCACATGACAGGAAACATGTTCTATCTTACAGACTATGAAGAGATAAATGGAGGATATGTTGCTTTTGGAGGGAACCTCAAAGGAGGAAAAATCACAGGAAAATATACCATTAAAGCTGGTAATCTAGATTTTAAAAATATGTATTTTGTGAGAAAGTTAAAGGTTAATCTCTTTAGTGTCTCACAAATGTGTGATAAAAAGAATAGTTTTCTTTTTAATGACACTGAATTTATTGTTTTATCTCCAAACTTTAAGTTAATTGTGGAAAATCAAGTTTTACTTAGAGTTCCTAGAAAGAACAATATGTATAGTGTTGATTTAAAGAACATAGTTCCTAAAGGAGGTTTAACTTGTCTTTTTGAAAAAGCCACATCTGATTAATCTAAACTTTGGCATAAAAGGCTAGGTCAATTAAATTTTAAAACCTTGAATAAATGTAACACCCCCATTTTCATATATCTCAGCGGAAGGGTCATTTGGGGTGCTACGCCATAATATAACAACTCAAGCATAGAAAATGACTCGAAAAGAGACGTTTTAAATACATTCATTCGAAATAAAAGTTTACATCATAGTAAGTCCAAAACAGAGAACTCAATCAGTCTTCCTTTACTTTATAATAGGGCTTTATTGGTTCTAACATTGTTAAAAAGCCGTATGAAGAAAAAAGTATTGCCTTAGTTGTCCAGATCATACATCAGGTTTATCATGGGTTGTTCTTTACTAGCTACCAGGATTAGTACAAGTGGCATTCTTAAGTCCTTTATAACTAGGATAGAAAATCTAGTAGATCACAAGGTTAAGGTGATTAGATGTGATAATGGAACTGAGTTCAAAAATAGAGAAATGAATCAGTTTTGTGAGATGAAGGGTATTTTGAGACAATTTAGTATAGCTAGAACTCCTCAACAAAATGGAGTTGCTAAGAGGAGGAATAGGACACTAATTGAGGCTGCTAGGACTATGCTAGCTGATTCTAAGTTGCCAACTACTTTTTGGGCAGAAGCAGTTAATACTGCTTGCTATGTGCAAATATAGTGTTAGTAGTTAAGCCTATAACCAAGACCTCAAATGAACCTTTGTTCATGTAAAACACCAACTTTACATTTGATGAGACCATTTGGGGTTGTCCGGTTACCATTCACAATACCATAAGATCATTTAGGCAAATTATGGATGTAAGGTCTAATGTAAGGTTTCTTTGTTGGATACTTTTGAATAGTAAAGCCTTTTTAACACCCTCATTTATAACAATGTAGCAGCGGAAGCTATCTGGGTATTACTTCATAGTACAACAGTCAAATCATAGAAAACGACCTCATAGAGATGTTTTTTAAAAGATACGTTATCATTCATTAAAAACAAAGTTTTACAAAGGCAGGTCCCAAAATCTAGAAACATAAAATGTGAATGATAACAAGTTTTAGCCATCTTCAAGTCCATGCCACTCCATGCCATAAGTTGCTCAATTACCTGGGATAAACATGCATAAAAAGGGTCAACACAAAGGTTGAGTGAAATTCATAGGTTTGAAATGTAATAGTTGAATACAAGTTATCATAATAGAAATATTTTTGCATTGGTAGGGGCCACTCCATGCCGCAACTTGCTTAATTACCTGAGATAAACATGCTAAAAAGTCAACACAAAGGTTGAGTGAAATTCATAGGTTTGAAATGTAATAGTTAAATACAAGTTATCATAATTGGAAATGTTGGTATTGCAGGAATAATCGTTATGAAGAACATTATTGTCATAGTGAACAGTATTATCACCCTAAACTCATGAATCACATAAAGAGATAAAGAGATATTAAAGAGATATTGGGAGATACTACCCAAAGAGATATTGGGAGATATTACCCAAAGAGATATTGGGAGATATTACCCAAAGAGATATTTCCATGTACTTAAGTAATAATATATCAGAATAGCATACAGTTTAATAAGCACTTGCATTCATAGTTTACAGCAGGTATTACGGGTTTATAAAGTATGTGAGATTATGAACTCATTAAGTCTTTGAAAAGTAATCACATTGTTATGAGTATATAAAAGAGTTTGTAACAAGCATGTATCCCCCTCGCGGGTTTATAAAACATGTAAAATAAGTAAAGGCGAGGTTATGAATCTCACCTGATAGGTAGTTGCAATAAATATATCCAAAATGAAAGCTGACGACCTTATCACAATCTTAACCAGGGAAGGTTGATATAGCAAAATGATAATAAACAGCCACGTCACGCAACCTGAGTAAATATGTTGAGTCTTAAGAAGATTGTACTCTAGAACTTTAGTTTTAAGAGTTATGAGTTTGATTGAAGAGTTTGGAATTATTGTATCACCGTTCGGGCCATCATAATTCAGAAGTCATTCAGTAAACGTTTGAGGAGCTAGGGCACTTTAAATCGTAAACCCAACAACTCAGTCAGAACGTAATACCAAGATGAAACCTCTTAATATGAAGCTCCCTAGTACAAGATTAAGTCACAAGTCGGGGATTTTGCTTCATTCTCGGGTTCATTTCATTGGGTTATCTCCATCAGTGGTCATCAGTATTAGCCTACAGAATAGATAAGGGGATTTAGTTTGGGTTGATCAAGAGAGAATTGTAAAGAGAGTACCGACATCTTCTCACAGAGCATTGCTTATGCAATCACGGGCTATGAAGCTAAGTAAGCAGTTCCAGTTGGCATAAGATGTACACATGTGTAGGATGATTCCTCAGTTAGTCATCATCCTGGAGGGAGAAATGTGTACATCCGGTACTTAGTTGATTTTTTATGTTACCGTTTTGATGTTACAGTTTTGACTATATAGAGGCATAAAGTGCATACACTCAGAACTTAATTAACTTTGGTGTAGCAATTCACATCTGCATTTTCTTAGAGGGAGAAAATTGCATTTCTGAGTCTTAATTGATTTTGGTGCTACGGTTTCGACTTCGAAAAAGGGATAAAATGTGTACTTTTGGCTGAATTCAAACAGGACTAGAATGCTTCCTAAGTGAGACGATGTTGAAGATATCATCCCTTCCCACATAGTATCCTAAATGAGTAAGGAGGTCTTTGAGAAGACTAGTGCAATAATTCTTATCAGTCTCAGTGGTGTCTGTTTGGGAGGGAGCAGAAGAAGTTCAGAGCATAATTCATATCAAAGCCGAAGTATTCAGATAAGAGAACTTCAAGGATGACAAATGAGAAGTAGATTATGATAAACTTCGACATGACCAAAAGTGCAAGAAAATGAAACTTTCTCAGGACATGCAGCTAATTCAAAAACTTTATGATGACTAAAAGCGTATGAAGAAAGTTTTTGAAGTCATGTCAGGAAGTTATGAGCAGAAATTCAATCAAGACCGGGTTTGGTAGTGAAAACGTCTAAGTCATCCTTAGCATATGTTTGTCTACAAGCTGAAGAAATAAAGCTGGTGTATTCAAGTAGATCATCAAAGATATTCTCAGAGAATACTAGACTTCATTCTTATCATTTTTCTTTATTTTTTTCTTGATAAGTGAAACTTTGTAACCAATTCGTGTGACGCCATCTTGGAGGGAGATTGTTAACCTCACTTTTTAGTGAAGTTGTCGTCTTACACATGAATTGGACTAGAATTGAATACTGCGTATCACGCATGTGTTATTTATGTAAACGAGGAATAGTTTGCTTTTTCTTTTAGTATAAATACCCCTCATGGCTCTCCATGAGGGGTGGTTGGTGAAATCATTTATGTAACATTTCATCTCTTATCTAATAACACATCTTTTCTCAACCCTCTCTCTACTTTCTCTCACTAAACAATATGTCTCATCCTATGTTCTTTGATCAACACAGACCCCTGAATGGTGAAGCACTGGTCCTTCTCAAATAATGGTTCCACATTACTATACTTCTTTCTGGATCATGGTAGATGTATGAATGGATGGGAAAAATAATTTTTGTGTATTATCTAGGTAGGCAATAATTTTTTTCTAATTCAGTACTCTTAGGTTCTGGTCCTTTTGTTCTTCCGACAAAACCTGAATTAATGGAAAAGTATTTGATCTCCTCGTGAGAATAATAAAGTGTTGTATATAGAGGTGTTCCATCTTTAGACAAATTTCTTTGCATTCTTTGAGTTTTGCTACTTTGGTTTCAACTTTAGCTGTCAAAGTTTTTACCTTAGACTCAAGGTTCTAGATGATCTCGTCGTGATTCCTCTGGTTAGTTTTTGTGCTATGACAGAATTGTTTTAACCATTCATCTTGTTCGGCACTGTCTTTTGGTTGCTTCTTCTATATATTAATTGATTGTTTCAATTAGGTTTGGCTTTCTTTCCCCGAGTATAAGTTGCTGCTAGTTCGAGACTCATATCCAAATTTCCTATTATTTCGATTGTTATTTAGGAAGGGTCTACCGTATTCTCCGTACTTTACTTCCTCTACCCCTTTGACTTCCTCGTTAAGAGAACATTAGTTATCGAGGTGAGGCCCTCTGTAGGTTTAGCATCCTACTGGATGCTGACCATTTTCTTTAAATTTCTTCATATCATGACCTAAGTTATCTAATTTACTTACAATTGCAGCAAGTCCATCAGTATTGTTGCTGCCGCCAATATTCCTGCTAGATGAATTGTCGTGCCACTTTTGAGAGTGGTAAGCCATAGTTTGTATTGCTGTTAGAGCTTGAGCAAGTGTCATGCTAGGAATTGGTCCCTACGAATCAAGGAATTAACAGTTTATTGTGCTCAATCCATTTTAAAAAATGTTTACCTTTTGACTGTTTATATCGTAAGTTGGGCACTTATATAGCAGGTCATTATACCGTTCACATGCTTGGTCCATGTTAGATCATCGCCTTCCTGTGTGAAGTTGTAGATCGTCTTCAGCTGTTTTGCGGTTTTGGATGGTGGAAAATACCTTTGGATAAAGGCTTTTTTAAGGAGTTCCCAGGTGTTAACGGCTCCTGTGGTGAGTCGGTCCACCCATCTTTTAGATGCTCCAGTAAGTGTGAATGGTAATACGCACAGCGTAACTGCATCTTGTGAACTCCAGGAATGTTAAACAAGCTAACAATATCCAGGACTCGCTCAACATGTTCGTGAGTGTCCTCATTCTTGTTCCCGGAGAAGGTATCTTCCCTCAATTCCTGCATAAATTGACTCTTAATCTCGAGTTGACATTGCCTCTGATTTTTGGTTTAACCCCCGTCATTATTGCTTCCTGCAAGATTTAGAAATTAGAGAAAGAAATGAAATAATTACAAGGAATCAAATTATTGCTAATTTAGAAATTAGAGAAAGAAATGAAATAATTACAAAGTTTTAAATTTATAAAACTCGTTTCACCTTACAAACGTACTAACAGGCAGAGAACCCAATCGTGAGTAGTGTAGAGTTGGTAAGTCCGAGTCTCTAAGAGATAGTTGTAATTCATTCTAATTTGAAAAGTGTCACGTATGAAAATGGTTTTAGATTGTTTTGAAATTTAACAGAAAAGTAAATTGCGAAAATTAAAGATGAAAAGAAGTATCATGGAGAAAAGTGTGCTAGCCTAGCCATTTCATTACTAATATCATACTTATAATTTCCTATGAAATGTTAAACCATGGTTTCATTAGTGGTTTCTAAAATCGACAGACCCGAATTGGCATTTAAGGTCTGACCTATACTTCACGTGATCTCGAAAGTCACGAAGGTAGGGCAACCAAGTTGTAAGGATTAATCCCAACTATCGTTAGAACTAGTCTAATAACCTATATACTTAGTATAACCCTCTCGGAAAGAGTTCATGTTCTTTTTAAGTGTTTAATGTGATAGATGCGGTAATATGATTAATTCTGACACCAGGGATAGGTCGTAAATCTACCCTAGTACCTTGCTAATTCCATATTCAACGGGTAATCCTAATAACAAAATTAACATGATCTAAACCACCCTCAACACTACCAAAACCTAGGGATCATCAACAGTTAAAATGATAACTAACAAAACCATAATTCAACAGGAAACAAGCATCATAACAACAGTAAATTCATGACTAGGCCAACACTAAGAGTGCTTAGCTACTCATAGCAACAACACCAAGAGAATTAATGAAGGAAATCATGGATTGAAGGCTCATAATTCTTACAAGAAGCGTTTATGAATGATTAAATACAAAAGTAAGTAAAGTGATGTCTCCCTTGGACTTCTAGTGGAATTCTTCAAGGTATGGAAACCTTTTTCGCCCCATGATGTTGTGGTAGAAGGGATGATATCGAATGTGCAGAAATGGGGATTTTTTCTAACTTTCGTTATTGTTACAACGTAACTCCTACGTAGAGTGTTAGTTTGTAATATGCTGTCGCGGGCTTCAGACAATTATGGCATAAAAAAGTGTTATGGCGTAGCTCCATCGCATATGTTACGCAGTAATGTTGACTCGGATGACTCATCATTCCTTAATGAGATATGTTACAGCGTAATCGTTGTATGTGATTACGTTGTAATGTTGGTGATGACCAATATTGCCATAAATAAGTTACGGTGTAACACTATCATAGTGGTTAAGCCGTAACACCTCTTGTAAATCGTTACCTTTCATTTTTCATCATTTCTATTGTTCTTGCTAAATACTTGCGTTTTCCCTGAAATACAACATATAACATGATTAAGTATTATATGCAGACATTTCTAAGACAATTGCAAGGCATCTCCTTGGAAATTGGACACTAAAAAAGTATCAATATTTGATGTATCATAGAATCACTGGCAACTCTAAGCCTTTCTTAAATTCAAAAAACATGGCATGTCCTACATGCAAGAAGTACATTTACCCAGCAAATCACGATGCGTGCATTTTGCAACATCTCTGAGGTAAATTCTCATGACTCTACACAGAAGGTGCACCATCCACGAGTAGTCATGTATCGACTGTTAACATAGCAAAACTACCTAGCAACTCTAAGCCTTTCTTGAATTCCAAAAACATGGCATGTCCTACATGCAAGAAGTGCATCTACAATGCAAATCATGATGCTTGCATTTGCTAATACTCATGAGGTTATTATATCATACCTCTACACAGAAAATAGGTGTGTTAATCAAATAAACCGTAAAACCGTTTATTTATATTTTACGATCTATCCATGTTTTGTCGATAACAAAACATAAAATCATCAGAAGTAGAAAATAAAGTTTACTAAGTCTAAAACCAATAGTTTTCTAACTCGACTATCATATATCTTACACATTCACTTTGTTAGATTTTATAAAACATATAAATACATTTTTAATAAAAATGTACCAAATACATATGTTAACAAAGTATACCTTAAAAAGTATTTTTCCTATAAAAGAAAAACATTTAACACATAATGCATGACCTCAAAACATATCTAGAAAATATATTTTGAAATCTAAATTCGGATTTGTTGCACGTCTGGTCAGGTTGCTCTCTAGTTGCACTGGCCGGTTCCATTGTGGGTGTTAGGTCTTGTTTATCTTGATAACATAATCAACCATGGAAGCTTAGAGATAATAGTAGATGAGGGAAAGTATTCAAATTTCAAATGTTATAAAATGGAGGGAAATGGACAATGTTTATTACAAGGCATCACCCTCTAATGATGATTAGAGGGGTATTTATAGGAGAAGGAGTGAGCATTCCCTTCCTTTATTTTTCATCTTCTTTAGTCCCTAACTTTGGTAATTATGCTATTTCTTTCTTTTAATCATAATCTACCTTATACAGCTAACTTTTTTAAATCAATAAATAAAGGGACTATTAACTCAATATAACTAACCACGTTAATCGACTCTTTTTATAAACTAACATTCTCCCCTAAGGTCGATTATTTGGGGCGTCTCTTCGAGATCCAAGTTGTCTTCCATTCACATACATCTCCCATCTTTCTCATTTGATTATGATACTTCAATCTTACTTCAATCTCTTCTTCAAACAATTTCAGATACTCAACTTCATCATTGGTGACTTCTCTTTGTACATAGCCATACTTAACATCATTATTGTAACTCTTTAATCCTTCTAATACTCTGTTCAGCGTTGCATCACAAAACTTATGAATCTCTGAATGTCTCATCACCCTTTTCTCTTTCTTTCTATTCTTGTATATGATTCCATGCACGGGCTCATATATGATAGAGAACATTTTGTGATTTTCAACTCCTGGGATTAATATTGTTGGTGCAGTGAGGTTGTCTTTCTGTTGATAACTTTCAATTCCATGTTGGAAATCATGCACTCTTTCCCATATCACTGAACTTCTGATGAATACTGATAAAGACCATAGCAACCCTGTTTCTGCATAGTCAGGAACCTTGCCATTCATAATAAGCAAATACATATCCTCAATATCATTCTTATTGAGATTCTTGTAATCAAGCTCAGTAATCAACACAATGCACTCATTAGCACTTCTTGAAACTATCTCTGTGATAAACTTGTGTTCATGACCTAATTCCCAGTATGTCTTGATAACTTGAATGATCTTTGAGTTCGAATAAACCTCTTCCTTTGGTTTTCCAGGCTCTTTTTGTTTCCTTATGTAGAAGATCTTTGCATGATGCGATTTTCTTAATGTTCAACACCCATATTGAGACAAGGATTAATTTCTTTTAAACTTTCACCCATTGGAAGTTCTGTTCTTTGATATTCATATCATTAAAGATATTGCAGGAAACTTGTGGAAGTTAAACTAAGCGATTTCTCAGGCCCTGAACTTCCTTTCTTCAGATACAAAAGGTCTTGATTTTTAAGGAGAATTGTGCTGGAGCTTCAGGTCTCTTTGAAGCTTTGGAACGGTGAGGTTGTGGTCTTTCGTGGATGTGGAAAGATAGAATTTCCTTTTACTTCCCAAAACAATGGGCATTTTTCAAGAAAATTCTTCACTCTGATCAATATGATATTGATGCTCCCTCCTGAAGTACATCTTTGTCTCAACATCTCATCAACCATTTTCTTAACTTTTGCTTCATCAATAGTCAGTGATACTTCTTCCATAATATCTTGTGACACTTGCTTCGTCGGTATTTCATCATCATCTAAAGCATAAGAATTAGTCTAAAAATCATAATCATCTAATTGCTCTTGATTACCTGAAGTTGATGGACCTCGTTCCTCTTTATTGACTTGTCCAGACGATGACTCTCCAATCCACATTATGCTTCGTCTCAGATGTCATTCTGGTAGCTCTTGCATATTCTCCCCCTCAGGATGAGCATCATCATGAAGATCATCCTGATCTCTTGGGTGAACGACAGAAGGTCTACATGTAGTTTGTGGTACCTAAAGATTCTCAATCTTCATCTGAAGGGCAAGCCATAATGCTATGTCTTGTTGCTGCAACTAAGGATCGCTTTTCATGGAAAGATACAGTTGATATTGTTGTTCTGGAATAAATGGTGTTTGTGATTGAACTGGATGAACATGAAGGATGTGACCAGACATATAACTTCTTACTGATGCATCAACTTGAGAAGGAATGTGATTATAATTGCTTTCTAAATTTGTGAGGAGATTTCAGCTTGTATATTCCCTCGCTCTTGTAAATTAGCTTTAGCAATAATCTGTTCCATCTCTTCTTTAGTCTTTTGTCTTTCCATAATTAGCCCTTCCGCAACATACACTGGAACTTGATCTCTGACCTGCTCAGGAACTTGCTTTTTCACGTGCTCCTTAATATGCGTATCTACCATAATGGGTAATGATTCGACCATTAATTCTTGGAGATGATCAGCAAGTGTATCGAATGACTTCCTTGACAAGAAATTTTCTTGAGATGTTTAAAAAATTATGTATACCAATCCTTGTAACTCCTGAAAGAAAATTCATGTATTGTTTTGAAAAACAGTGCAGGTTTGCTTTGATTAATGATTGAAGTCGATTTGCTTTTAGGACAATTGGGTTGTTGATGATCTTGATGATAATGTTGTTTGAGTATCGGTTAATCCGAAGATATGAGATTAGTATGAGTCCTAGGAGATCTAATTGGTGTGGGGAATGGTATACTCCTAGACTCCTCTACGATCTTCCCTTTCTCCTTTCGCTTTAATTCATACACTTCATTAGTTATTTTATCCTCCTCTTCATTAACATTAACAGGTATGACCACATTAGTAATTTCCACCTCTTCATCATTAGTGCTCTCCACCTTCGGACTTTCCTTATCACTCATGGGCTCTAACCTAGTGCTGGGAATTTATGGTTCATCATTCCTAGGAGGTTAACTATCATCAATAACATTCTTAGATCCTTCCACCATCTTTTCAATCTCTCCAGACGCCAAGTACTTATTGACCAGTTCTACATTTTCACTAGCTTCTTGCTCTTCTTGAATTTTATGCTCAGCAAGACTTACTTGTAATGTATCTTGTAAGATCATCTCGTCTGCTTTATCAACAGTTGGCACTAGAGCTGGTGGAGTTAGACGTGTAGATCTCTTTTCCGGATGACGAAAACGAATCACAATAGATCGTTTTGGAGCACTTGACTCTGCTGTATCCTTTTTAGGGGTAGGTGACCTAGGGGCGCTAGGTGTCCTATGCGTTCCTTGGGTAGAGTCAGTCGGTTTATAGGTTGTGTTCTGATGTCAGAGGATTATCCTAACCCAAACACCTCTGCATACATCCTATAATGCTCCGTGTGCTTCATCTCTTCAGTGATCATCCAATCTGAAATTTGCATGCCATCTTTATCTTTGTGTCTTCCTGAATTAAAGATATTTTTCATTATGTCATCATCTTGCAGATTGTGATACATGTCACGAGCATGTCTTGAGATTTTAGGAAAGATAGTCATGTAATGACTAACGATAATATTTGTAAATATTGGATACGGAATCAAAAATGTTGGATGATGAAGAGAATAGTAAAGTCCTTCCCATAGCAGCTCCGCATAATCCACGTGAATGTTATTGATAAAGCAATACATCATTTGCATTATCTGCAACGGCAGTTGATCCCTTTCCTGTGACAGTGGTTTTCGTTGTCAAAGCAATTGGAAAAATATCTTACATAACGTTTGCCATGGCTGTAGAAGACTAGTTATCTTAAAGCTTGACGATGTCTTCAGCTTCATTGTAAAGCCCAATTGTTGTTTATAGAATGGAACCGTGTCCAAAAATGATGGTGGTGGCACGAATGAATTATGATTGTTGTCATTTGCTTGTGGTAGATGAAAGATTATTCTGAAGTCATCCAGTGTAAGAGAAACTTCTTTCTTGTCCAGCATAAACTTGAGCCTATACTTTGAACCGTCTTCCTTCAAAGTATGCCAGAACTGTGCCATATATATCCATGGTATGGAGGAAGAAGATGCATTGTTGAATCTTAATGGATGATTCTTGATGATGTTCGTCAGAATTTTGCTTTCCGGTAGGCATTGCACATGTCCAAGATCAACTTTCTTGTTAGCAACTAAGATCATATCTTTTTATTTGGAGGGACAAGTTCATTTGGATGAACCTCAGCTGCATGTTGTTGTTATCCATGATGGATTTCGATGAATAAATTTGAGGTGTTTTATGCGGTTAGATAAACAAATTATTTCTTTGACATTTTTGTTCTTTTTCCACTTGTTCTGTTTTATATGTTTTTACTTTTTGGCAATTCTTTTGGTAAAGAGGAAGAAGCAGCAATACTTAATCGTAATGGATGATTCTTGATGATATTCATTAGTATTTTGCTTTCGGGTGGGCATTGCAATGTTCAAGATCAACCTTCTTGTTTGCATCCATGAGATCATATCATTTGTTTGGGGACACAGTTCGTCTGGATGAACATCAGCTGCATGTTATTGTTGTGCCATGATGATTACTAAATGAATAAAATTGAGATGTTAGTTAACAAACAATTCTTTTGACATTTTTGTCTCTTTCCACTCTGTCTGTTTTATATGTTCTGGCAATTCTTTTTCGAACACACATTTGATTTACTTTTTCACGTATGGATTTAGCTCTCTCTGTCTGTTTTTATAATATCCTCAGCAAATTTTTTTTTGTGACATTATACTCTTTCAAGAATGATGAAGATTTCTCTTTTGATTTCGAATCAAGACTCTTTTGTGAAATATAAAGTAGAAATCATACAACTTCTTAAAACTATTTTTGTAAAAGAGTATCATTTTGTCACAATCACAGATTTTGAGAACTTTTTCCAGAAATCATTTGACAAAAACTTTCTTTATAATGATAACTTTGAATTAGTCAATCACAAATCCACAACTGAATGGTCACTAAGTCACTCACTCCTTATTCTATTCATTGCAGAAAACGGCCAAAACCGGAGATAACTTAGACCACTTAAACAATTAAGACTTAGATTTTCAGATTCAAGTTATAAAAACGTTTCCACTTTCATTTTCTGCCATGAATCCCAAACAATGTAGACAAACACATCTAAATCAATAACTGAATGGTCACTAAGTCACTCACTCCTCATTCTGTTCATTGCAGAAAACGGTCAAAACCGGACATGACTTAGACCACTTAAACAATTATGAATAGACATATTTGACCCATAGCTTAGAATTCATTAAAACGTGTTTCCGTTATACACAATCATGAGAAACTGATCATTTTGTTCCACAGACATTCGAGTATTAAGCATCAAAAGCATTCATTTAACCACCAATCACATTTGTACTGATTTTTGACTTTTTGACCTTACTGAATTTGACCTTTTTTATATTACCGAGTTTGAGTTTTTGATGTTTACTGATTTACACAATAGAGATCAAAGATGAATCCCTTTAACTTATGAAAAACCAAACTCGATCCGTTTAAGTTTTATTATCATTATTCAGACTCCAAAAATTAAAAACCAAATCAAACTCGATAATTAACAAACTCGATAAACATCACACCCATCCGAGTTTCTTTATCAGCATCGAGTTTATGATCTTAGACCTTTTCTAAGTTATTTTTCATCTATTTCCACATAATCATTGATTATTATTGTCTTTGATCTAATCAATTATCAAAAGTTTGATAAATCCCAAATTCGGAATCCCTATCCGTACCGAGTTTAAACTCGATAAATCAAAACAGCATAGAACTAAATCAAAACTCATATCAACTTACGTTTAAGAAAGAAAAGTAGTTGGAATCGCTGTAATAAGCTCAGAAATCTTTCTTTGATTTTCTTTTCAAACTCGATAAATGATCTCGGTGAAAGAAAAGTTAAAATGAAAATCATTTCTTCCTTTTATAGTGATCGAATATCAATTTTTAAGAAATGACACTTTTAGCCCCTGTAGTTTTCATTTTCGATTTAACTCATTTATTTTCTGAATTTTGGTTAAAAATTTTCAAAAACTCCCCCTTGAAAATATAGCATTTTTCAAATTCAGTTTATTTGAGAGATCATTGTTTTTATTTTATTTCTGAAATGATGTATATGAATGAAAAAATTTCAATTACTCCCCCTTAGATTATGATTCCGTATTTTCAATTGAAAGCTTTTAATAAAAACTTAGAATCATCATGTGATCTTTAAATTATGTATTTTTTTTAAATGTATTTACATGTTTTTGATGTATGATCTTTTCAAGAAGATGACTTTGTCAGGCTTTCCAACTGTGTTGGAGTCATACATCTCATACCAATGTGATGAACTAGATACTCAAAGCGTTCTTTTGGAAGAGCTTTAGTAAATAGATCTGCAAGTTGGTATTCTATCCCGACAAAGTAAAGTTCCACAGTACCCTTCTCAACATGTTCCTTAATAAAATGATATCGGATGTCTATGTGTTTTTGTCTTAGAATGTTGGACTGGGTTGCATGAGATAGCATTGGCACTCTTGGAATCACAGTACATCGGAATCCGATTGTACTTGTATCCATAGTCAAGTAGTTGAGTTCGCATCCAAATAACTTGTGCACAGCATGCAGACAAGGAAACATATTCAGCCTCAACAGTAGACATCGCAGTATAATCTTGTTTCTTTGACCTCCAACTCACGAGTTTTCCACCTAGAAATTGCAATCCTCCTAATGTGCTTTTACAATCATCTTTACATCCTGCATGGTCCGCATCTGAATA
>BQNB010069584.1:0-33433 GCA_026074375.1 Tanacetum coccineum | reverse complement strand
GCTTTATATTTCGTATGCCATTTGTTAAGCAGATTCTCATGATCCGTTTCGTTCATTCTTTTATCTTATTACCGTTGTTGTTATTATATCTGTTCACTGAGCGTTAGCTCAGCCGCATTTTCTTTTCCTGTGACAGGTAATAAGCGGGAAGTTGGGATTTGAGTGTTGAGAGTAGGAAGCTTTTAGAGGACCGATCCTTGATAGATTCCCTTGTTTGGATTTATATTTAAGACTCTTTCGTTTGAAGATTTCTTTCATTTAGACCTTGTTGGAATTTAATACTTTTGGAAGTCATTTGTTTCATGACTTAGTATTTTTTATTTAATAAAGTCTTCCGCTTGCGTTTATATGTTCTGATATGACACCATAATGTGACTCTTGGTCTCTTTATCGGAGCGGGATGTTACATGAACAATTTGGATACAACAATCCAAGTCAGTCCTAATCCAACTACAAGAATTCATAAAGATCATCCTCTTGATCAAGTGATTAGAGATTTGCAATCAGCTACACAAACAAAAAGTATGGTCAAAGATTGTGGAGTAAACATAGGTTTGTTAGTCCCATTCAACAAAGAACAAACCATTAAAGAACCTTCAAAACACATGTTTTCTTGCTTTTTTATCACAAGAAGAACCCAAAAATATAATTCATGCATTGAAGGATCCAAGCTGGATAAAGGCTATGCAGGAAGAGCTTCTACAATTCAAGTTACAATAAGTTTGAACTTTAGTGGATTTATCAAATGGAAAAAGGGCTATAGGCTCTAAATGTGTTTTCAAGAATAAAAAGGATGAAAGGGGAATTGTGATAAGAAATAAAGCAAGATTGGTTGCTTAAGGGTACACACAAGAAGAAGGGATTGATTATGATGAAGTATTTGCCCCTGTTGCAAGAATTGAAGCAATTAGGCTATTTTTAGCTTATGCTTCATTTAAAGAGTTTGTGGTGTACCAAATGGATGTAAAAAGTGCTTTTCTCTATGGGAAGATTGAAGAAGAGGTGTATGTATGCAAACCACCAGGATTTGAAGATCCAGACTTTCCTAATAGAGGATACAAGGTTGAAAAAGCCAGTATGGACTACATCAAGGCCCTAGAGCTTTGTACGAAACCATGTCAACATATCCTGTTTGGGTACAAATAGGTTTCAAAGAGGGAAAATCGACAAGACCTTATTCATCAAAAGGCATAAAGGTGATATTTTGCTGGTCCAAGTTTATGTGGATGATATCATCTTTGGTTCAACAAAGAAGGAGCTATGCATTGCATTTGAGAAGTTGATGCATGAGAAATTTCAGATGGGTTCTATGGGAGAACTTATATTATTCTTGGGATTACAGGTGAAGCAGAAGAAGGATGGCATATTTATTAGTCAAGTCAAATATGTTGAAGAAATTTTAAAGAAATTTAGGTTTACAGAAGTTAAGACTACAAGCACACCAACGGAAACCAAATCTCTGCTCAAAGATGAAGATTGAGAAGAAGTGGATGTTCATATGTATAGGTTCAATGAATGGTTCATTTGATTATCTTTACATCATCAAGACCTGAAATCGATGATGTAGTGTGTGCAATGGCTAGAATACCAAGTCCATCCAAAGGTTTCCACATCTACCATTGCTGTGAAAAGGATTTTTAGGTACTTAAAAGGTCAACCAAAATTGGGCCTTTGGTATCTAAAAGATTCTCTTTTTGATTTGGTAGCATACATCTGAATAGTGAATAAGTTATACTAGAGCAAGCTTGGATAGGAAGTCGATAAGCAGGAGGAATTGTCAATTCCTAGATTAATTAATATCATGGCAGTGCAAGAAACAGACAGTGGTTGCAAATTCCATAACAAAAGTTGAGTATGTGGCTGCTTCAAGTGCTAAGGACAAAGTGCCTTGGAATTCATAATCACTACTTGATATGTAACAATTTTAATGCATACACAAGATCTTTATTGACAATAATAGTACTATTTGCATAATTAAAAAACTTATTTTTCATTCAAAAACAAAGCATATAAAGATTAGGCATCATTTTATTAGAGATTGCAATCAAAAGAAATTGATTCAAATGGTCAAAATCCATATTGACAATAATGTTGCAATTTGCTTACAAAAGCTTTGATTAAGTAATTTTAATATTTGATTGTTAGGTATTGGAAGCTAAATCTTTAAAGTCTTTAATCTCTTAATTTTTTGTAATTTTTGTATGAATTTAGTATTGGTTATTCACCATGTCATTAACAAGTTTCTCTGCTGTTAGTATATTAGTACTGGCAGGTTATAAACTTTAATATTGTTGAGTTTCTACTGTTAGTTTTACTTAATACTGCTAGGTATAATTAATACTGTGATAATTGTGAAAATTGCTATGGCTTGTGTTTTCTTGGTTTTTAGACTAACATTTTGCAGGAAAAGCAAAAAAAAGTGTTAAATTGATGATGAAAAAGCTATTTAGAATGGAATTGGAGTTATGCAGGGTTGACAATCAAAGTTTAATGCTGCTAGGCATAACTTAACTACTGCTAGGTGAAAGTTAAATGATGTTGAGGTTATTTCCATAAATACTTCGATTAAGGGTTTCAATCGATCCTTTAATCAATTTCACTCTTTCAAATACTCTCTAACTACAAACCCTAACTCAATTTTATCATCCATTATCAAAACCCAACATAAATGACGACTCTAAAGTTTGCTGATACTCATAATATGGTCGCATTTTTGTCTAAACCCACAGAGAGTGATGGGTTTGAACAAATTGTGGATTTTTTGAATGCACACCCTATAAGGTATGCATTAACGATTAATCCTACTATATATATTTCTTGCATTGAACAATTCTGGTCTACTGTCAAGGTCAAAACTATCAATGGGGAAGCACAGTTACATGCCCTAGTAGATGGCAAGAAGATAATCATCACTGAATCATCTGTTAGAAGAGATCTTCAACTAGCAGATGAGGAAGGTGTTGATTGTTTACCAAATTCTACCATTTTTGAACAACTTACATTGATGGGGTATGAGAAAATTTCACAAAAACTAACTTTCTATAAACCATTCTTTTCCCCACAATGGAAATTTCTAATTCATACTATTCTACAGTGTCTAAGTCCAAAGACTACTGCCTGGAATGAGTTTAGTAGTACTATGGCATCTGCCATTATCTGTTTAGCTACAAACCAGAAGTTCAATTTTTCAAAATTTATTTTTGAAAGTATGATTAGAAACTTGGATAATTTGTCTGGCAAATTTTTGATGTATCCAAGGTTTGTACAAGTATTTTTGGATCAACAACTTGATGGGATGCCAACTCATAAGAGAATATATATTGCACCCTCTCACACTAAAAAGATTTTTGGAAATATGAGAAGGGTAGGCAAAGGTTTTTCTGGTAGAGTAACACCTTTATTTAAAACAATGGTGGTACAAAACCAATCACAATTGGGTGAAGGTTCAGTAATTCCAACTGATCCCCATCACACACCCACCTTTATTCAACCATTTACTCAACCTCAAAAGACACAGCAACCTAGGAAGCCTAAAAGAAAGGACACTTAGGTACCTCATTCTAGTGATCCTATTGAAAATGTTGCAGATAAGGCTGTCCATAAGGAGTTGGGTGACAGTTTGGTGAGGGCTGC
The DNA here is from genome assembly GCA_026074375.1 of Tanacetum coccineum. NCBI lineage: Eukaryota > Viridiplantae > Streptophyta > Magnoliopsida > Asterales > Asteraceae > Tanacetum > Tanacetum coccineum. Next base: position 29,800 of record BQNB010069584.1, on the reverse strand, counting down.
CACTACTGCTTCTGGCTTAAAAGCAAAGCAGGACAGTGGTAACATCAATAAGACCCAATCCAATGCAATAACTAATGAATCTAGTTCCCTAGGAACTACTTCAAGTGGTGGTCCCAGGTGCCAAGAAACCATGGGGGATACTATTGCTCAAACTAGGTTTGAGAGTGTATCTAAACATTCCAATGATTCACTGCTCGTAAGAGGTAACACACTTTAAAGTGATGAGAATAGACTTAAACTTGATGAATTGATGGCACTATGTACTACTTTACAAAACAGGGTTCTTGATTTGGAGAAGACAAAGACCACTCAACAGAATGAGATTGCTAGTTTGAAAAGGAGGGTCAAGAAGCTTGAAAAGAAAAATAGGTCAAGAACTCATAAGCTGAAGAGATTATACAAAGTTGGTTTGACTGCCGGGGTAGAATCCTCTGATAATGAAGAAAGTTTGGGTGAGGATGCATCCAAACAGGGGATGATTGATTCTATTGATGCAAATAAAGAAATTACCCTGTTTAGTGTTCAAAATGTGGATGAAAAGATGTTTGATGTGAATGTTTTAGATGGTGAGGAAGTGTTTGTTGCATAACAAGAAGTTGTTGTTAAAGATGTAAATAATGAAGGACATGTAGTTAGTATTGCTGATGATGCAACAACTGTTAGTGCTGCTACAACAACTACTGCTACAATTATAATTGTTGATGATATTACTTTGGCAAGCACTTATGGAAATAAAAAGTACAAAACCCAAGGAGTAAGGGGTTGTTATACAAGAGCTGGGTGAATCTACAACAACAATATCTTCACAACTAACTTCACAACAATCACAAGACAAAGGTAAAGGAATATTGATAGAACCTATGAAGCATATGAATAAGAAAGATCTAATCAGGCTTGACGAAGAAGTTGCTTTAAAATTACAAGCTGAATTTGATGAAGAAGAAATACTTGCAAGAGAAAAAGCTGAAAAAGAAAAAGAACCCAATATTGCCTTGATTGAAACATGAGATGATATACAGGCAAAGATTGATGTTGATCATTAATTGGCTGAAAGATTACAAGCACAAGAACAAGAAGAGTTGTCTATTGAAGAAAAGGTTACATTATTACAACAACTCTTAGAGAAAAGAAGAAAGCATTTTGCAGCTAAAAGAGCAGAAGAGAAAAGAAACAAACCACCAACAAAAGCTCAATAGAAAAAGATAATGTGTACTTACCTAAAGAACATGGAAGGATACAAGCTTGATTGGTTACCTTTTTACTGTATATATAAATATAAATAAATATATAAATATATATAACAAATAGGATAATATCAATGATAGTAGTATAGTAAACCTAAAGTATCGGTTTCTCACTTCGTTATCCACAAAGTTTAAAACTGGACCCGGGTCGTTCTTCCCGACGAGGCGTAAATGGAAAATCGAGTCGAGGTTTGTAAACAATGCTTGAATGGGAAAGATATGGGTTTGATTCTCTAAAACTATGAATATTATGCAAAAACGAATAAAAGAAAACCCTAAACAAAAGCAATTTAAGAAAAACGCGAAAACGGGAATTTAAACCTAAAACTACGGGAAAGCATAAAAAGGTAAATGATTATCTTAAAATTCTACGAGAAGCATAAATAAGGCATAAGAATGAAATCCTAAGTATACTGGAGCAGAAAATTAAGGCAATTAGGCTTAAATCACAAAAACGAGAACGGAAATTAAAAACGAACGCGACTAAAAACCTTAAAATATGAAAAATTAATCCTAAAGTAAATTTTTTTACTTTTCCTAATATTAATTGACTAAAAAGTAAGAACAAAGAAAACTAGAACGAAAACGGAGTTAAATTAAGTTTCAAAACGCGAAAACGAGAACCGGGCCCGAAACCCGTTCTTTAAAAATTAAAATTTTGCAAAAATGACCCTACAAAAGTTTTTCTATTTTTTCTAAGTGCAAAATGATAAAATAAAATTTTCTAAAAAAGAAAAATATTTTTTTGACTTTTATTTAATTTATTATAATTAAAAACAGTTTTATAGAAAATAAATGATAAAAAATATTAAATGATTATGAAAAATTCTGAAAAATTTAGGGAAAATCAATTAAACTATGAAGGTTCTGAGAAAAATGTGAAACTGAAAATTCAGCTTAAAAATAAGCTGCTATTAAGCTAAAATGGGCTAGAGGCTTATTGGGCTGTTGTGGGCTTATATATTTAATAAAACAAACTCATATCGGATGAGCTATTGTAGCACAGCGGTATGAGTTTGTGTGTTAGGGCGTTGGTATAAAGGGGGAGGTCCAGGGTTCGAGCCTGGGCCTCTCTCTTTTTATAAAAACTTTTTTTTTTAATTTTTCTTTTAAACTTATAAAACACACAAAAACTAACAACTTTAAAAAAAGACACTTTTTGAGAAACTTAAAAATAAGCTGTTAAAAGCTCAATGAAAAACAGACAGAATGCTTATAAAGACTTAAGGCATAAAAGGGCTTATACTCCTAGGCTATTTATAACTATTGAGCAAAAAGTAAAAGGAAATAAGCAAAGAAAGATAAACAACTATAGCTAATAAGCAAATAAGAACACAAAAAGGCCAAGGAAACAAGCTGGATAAGCCAGATATAAGCATTTGAAATCAGCAGTATTAATCTTAAAATTTAAAGACTGCTAGTCTATTTTTTTTATTTTTTTGACTAAATAAGCTTTAGAAAATGGAAATAAGTAAAAACAGATGAAGAAGACCATCAAATAAGCATAAATGAACAGAAATGAACCAAGGAAATAAGCAGAAAAAGCATGAAAGAGCCAATAAGCACTTAAGGCAAATGGGCACAAACTGAAATTTGCAAATAAGCCACAATAAGCTAGACTCTAACCAAATAAGCTACTAGGGCATAGAACTAACCTAAATAAGCTAACCTAATCTAAATGAAACATTCCTAATGGCTGAAATGCTTAAAATAAGCAAATAAGCTCTTTGGGCTAAAACTGCATACCAAAACCTGGGGGGTCACCTTTGGGCTTACAATTAAGTATCCAATCAGAACTTTATGGCAAAAAGGCTTATATGAGCTTAAAGTATAGCTTAAGGGCTATCTAAAATAGCAAAGAAAAATTAATTTGAAAATCATTTAAGCTATTTAAAAGGTAAAAGAAAAGTGCTAAATCTACTCAGCAGCTGCTGACATGTTTTTGAAAGGACAAAAGGGCTTAATTGCAGCCTAGGTTTGTAGCTAGTAAAAGGACTTAAAAAGCTGAAGTAAGCTACAACAAATGAAGTAAGGCACCTAATGAGCTTATAACCTAAAAATCATAACTTAAATCTAATAAGAGCTTATATAGTTTGACTGCTGAATTATGACCTTTTTAAAGGCAATAAAAAAAACTTAAGACAGAATACACCTACTGCAGAATACAAAAAGGTAAACTTAAACCCTTCAATCCCTACTGCATTATACTCTAAATGAAGCAAGACAAAGGCCTAACAACAGGCTTTAAAGCAAAATTCAGAATCAAGCAATTAGAAAAGCTTTCAAATACTCAGATTAATACCACTATTAGAAAATGACTTAAAACTTATTTTTACTTTGAGAAATTTATTAAAAACTTAATAAAACATCTTAAAATAGGGTGTTAAAATTGGCCTTAAGACCCAAAGTGGTTTCTAACCCCTTTTGACCCGTTTTCAGCCCTTGACCCAAACACCCCTTAAAAAGAACAAATCTTATTTTTTTTCTTAAATAAGTTAAACATCCTTAAAAGCAACTAACAACAGATCATAGATAAAGAACAATAAGAACATGTAAGCAGTTAGAACCAAACATTAAGCACATAGAATAAGCAAGTTTAAATAAGCAGTAAAAGCATTCAAAAGACAAATTTTTTGCATAAACTTAAATTTCATTCAAGACATAAAGAGTTACAAGACATGTAAATTAAAATGACAGAATATTAAAGTTAATTAAAACATAAATTAAAACTAAATTACAACTACTCCTAGTTACTACTATCTTCTGTCTTCTTTCTTCTTTTATAGGTTGTGTGTTCAAGCCTTTGTGTGCTTGTTGTGTTTGTGCTGTGAGAGAGAACCAAATTTCATCCTAGCCCTTCAATTGCCTTTGTCCCCAAGTTCTATCATTGTGGCCCTTGATTCTTTGTGTCCAATGGTACGCCATAGGATTACCAGCTTGGAATTTGGACTGTTGTAGGTGTGGGGTTAAGGAGGGGTGAGATGGTGATGTTTTCGGAGTGTTGCAGGGGTGAGGGAACAGTAGCACGTGAAGTGGGAAAGAGATGTACAGTAACGGGGTTAGTTTTTGGCGGGTAAAAGGGGTTAGGGTTTATACTGGGTTTAAAATTGGGGCAGGGTATATGTTTGGAAAGGTGGCAAAACAAGCCCCTCAAGTGTTATAGTAGTTTAACACCGTAGGTCCTTGTGGTATGATAGAATTAGGGGATTTGGCAAAAACAGTCCTCCATTGTTATATATGGTTTTGCAAAGCTAGTCCTTTTGGTGTATAACTTTAGGGGCTTGACAGAAATGGCCCTTAAAGTTATATTATGGGGTATTGGGCTTGTATATCACTATTTTGGGCCGCGGGTTTTATAATGGGAAATTTGGGCCGGTTTAGTTTAATAAAAGAAATGGGCTTATGTTAAAAACTTGGGCTATAAGGTCTTCATAATATGACTTAATGGGCTGACCCGGGCCCACTAGGTGGGTACAGGTGGGCCCACTTTTAGCAATTTAGGTTTTCGGGTTCGGTTTTCGATGCCCTTTCCAACGCCATATCCCGGGGTTGACTTTGACTTCGTCTTGACTTTGGCTTTTCCACGCTTTTCCACTCCGTGCTCGGTTTTGTCCGGTTTGGCTACGTTTTTGTCCTTTAGTGAATATTCGGTACCTGCACAGTACAAACACAAAAACAAGCATATTTATGGCATTTTATGTGCGTTTTTGTTCGTTTAGGGTTGATTTATTAGGTAAAAGGTATGTGTAATTACACACATACCAAAATCCCCCATACTAAGACATTGTCGTGTCCTCACGCAATGCTATGAAGTATGCACTTAGAAAACTAAGAATCTCGATCCCCCTCGACTAATAACCTTGAAAAGTAGCCAAGTGTTCGACAAGGGGAATTTAAAGACTCATAAGTTTTGAAAAGCCCCAGTCTTTACCATTTTTTAAATATATACTCTTATTCCTACACATATTTTTTGTATTTTTCATTTTTCTCATTTTTTTTTGTACTTTTCATATTAAGCAACTAACTAGAACGTTTGACTTTCGTTATTTTATAACTTTTAGGGATCATAGAACAAGATGCATTTCGATCCGAGAATGCCCCAAAAAGGATAAATTCATCGTCCCTGATTTTTCACTTGCTCCAAACTAAGCTTAAAACGAAATCACCGTTAAATATCAGTTAAGATGCTAACACTACTCATATTTGTAACTTGTGAACTTTTCACTCCTGACAATTATTATATTTTAGGTGTATGTGCTATTTTTGAATTTCAACCATGGATCAACGTTTTGCAAAATTCTATGCTTCACGTTCCACCCGAGAATAATGAGTTTGAAGGCGAGATCATCCCATGTAGCGACTTTCGTCTCGGCACATCCCAACCTTGTGGTTAAGTGACCAGGCTTTTGACACCCCACAGAGACTAGTATCGGGACTCACGGACCTTAGGTTTCAAAAACTCTTAGGTTTCCTGTATACACATAGCTTATTTAAACTTAAAATAGAATAGTCAAAGTTCAAAAGCATATTTAAATTTAACAAAAAGAGATCTATTTATTAATTCACACTTAAATATTAAACATTGATGCAATTGTAACCTTCGACCTTTTAGAAGGCTGCAACATCAGTTGTGAGCCGGCAAGATGCAGCAAACTTTTATCAGTCTCGGATTTTTATTCTTACTATGGGCTTTCTTTAGAAGGCTGTAACATCGGTTGTGAGCCGGCAAGATACAGCAAACTTTTATTAGTCCACAGTTTATATTTATTATTTATCATTTTTTTATGATATAGAGAAGACTTCTTTTTGAAAAATTCAAGTATAAATTTGAACTAAGGCTAAAGTTTTTGCTATATACTACATAAAAATTATTGATTTAAGTTTAATCTCCAAAAATAGCACGTATATTAATCAGGTTAAGAGCTTATGGGAGAAAAAGCGACAAATTACATACATGAGCTCTTAAGATTTCCAAATAATCCTTGTTTAGCATCCTACTCATAATTAACACTATCATTTTTCGTTCTTCGCGAACGCTTAGTCTAAACGTTAAGGAACAGGCTAGAGCTCAACACGCTCGATCAGGTCAAAATTTATTCTTATTCTACCCAGCAGGAAAGTCAAAATTGTGACAAAACACTTATTTTATTTTTGAAAATTTTTAAATTTTTTTCATTTTTTGGTATTTTGGTGGTACAAACGGGATTAAGCGAAAACAACGACTGCATGCAAAATCAAATAGAAAGATCCCCCCATACTAGAACTAAACATTGTCCTCAATGTTTTAAGAAGGGTCTCTACGTAAATCTAAAGCTATTTATTAAGTATGCTCAAAGATAAACGTTAATCGATAAGATTAGGATATTAGATTCCCAAAATGAAGCTGAGGATGTGAAGATCGAGTGATCGAAGGACAAAACCACGAGCACGAGTCTTTACTGTTAGGATCTTGTACTAGGTAGATCTTCTAGCCTTTGTGAATGTATAGTACTTATGTAATCACAAGCACATACGTGAGAGACTCTAGCAAATGTTTAGGCGGAAACTAAACAGTTCAATAAAGAAGAACAACAATATGAACAACGATCCTCTATGGATCTTTCTATTGATAATAAATTGATTTTGTGCTTTTTCAATCGGTCTCCAACCTTAATGCTAAAGGTTTCTTTTATAGAGAAGAAACCCTAAATTAGTCAACAAGAAAACTAAAATCTCGTAAGAGATATACATCAATATCAATCACTTCCTAATTTATCTCATTCCTATATTAATGAGATAATACTAGAATATAACTATAATTCCTTAATTACATTAATTACGTCTATAAATAACAATCAGCAGATTCTATCACTGTCAGCAGGAATGAGAACGTGACCAGCAGAAACATAATCAGCAGGAATGCTATTTAAACTGTCAGCAGGAACGACTTAGTGCTATCAGCAGAAACGAATATGTCTAACAGCAGAAACGACACTTAGTCGTTTGTAATTTGTCCCAACAAATGGCCTTTGGATCCTTTTATTTTTCAAACATTTTTGATCGACTCTCTTCTTCCAAAATCAATGTTTCCTCATCATCAATCACAAGCATAGCAACATGTTTATCAGAAATAATAATACCATCATACAAGGTTGGTTTAATTCGCTAAGCTTTTTTAAGATAAAACAGATTTTGATAACCTAGAGCGTGTTTATGTACATTATCATAAATAGCTTGAGGCTTTGTTAACATGTGCACTGTTTGAGCAGATTGATCTAATTTTGTAAATAATATTATCAAGTTCCTTTATCTTCTTTTCTAAATCAATTTTGTTTTCCATATATTTATCTTCCTTTTCTTTAGATTCTTTTTTGAAAACTATGAATGTTTGCAATAAACATTCCTTTTCTTTGATTTGTTTAGAAAGATTTTGCTCAAGTGAGTCAACTTTTCTTTCAGTGCACGCTAATCTTTAATCGTATCATTCATTTGAGTTAATTCCAATCATCTTTTCACGACTGCTCTAAATCAATATGAAGAACGTCTGTCAAAAGTTTTGACTCGTTCTTTTAGATAACTCTCTAGCTCATGCGGTTATTGATTCATTATTTTGTTCTTATTTGCTTTCTAATTATTTACAATGATTAATCATTGTTCCGGACATTTTGTTCTTATTACATATAGATCATTGAATTGGGTTTTGCCTGCAAATTAGTATCTTGAACATTTTCATGTTGTATTTCTTACAAATATTGAGAGTACGAAATGATATTGCTATCATTATGTATCTCATTATTTGTAAAATCCACAACATGTGTTAGTTCAAAATCATGCATTGCATGCAACGTTTTGATTTTCTATTTTTTCATTTAAGATAGGTTTCAGAATGAGGTACTCCATGATGAGTCATGAACATAGTTGGAAATATTAGCAGGAACGCCTTTTGCTATGAGACTATCATTCACATTAAAAAATCACGTCTCGCGCTCTACATGCGCTCGCTCAGTTTGAAAAGCAGCTTTGTTGGACTAATTGTCCTGTTCTGCTTGGGGACCGTCTGGACCCTAGAACTGTATGAAATGAGAGTTGCTCTTTCTTCTAACAATTTGGTCTGCTTCTTGAGCTTCAAATAACATTTCTTATCCTTATCACATGTAGCTTTTCCTCAGCGCGCGCTTAGGCTGAGTGCATTGACAGCAATATGTCCTTCACCGTGACCGTTTGTAGCATTTCAACCCTTTGTCTGTTGTCGCTTGAATGTTTCCCTTGATCTAGTAGTTTACTGTTTATAATCAGTACCAGACTAACTTTGCCCTTGTCTATCCTAAATTGTTGAACTATAACCCTGCCATCTTGAATAGTGGCCTGGTTTCTTGGATTTAACAAAGTTCTAAGTTGATTATTGGTTGATGGGAACCTTTAGGAAGCTACATCGGTTAGAAAAGTCATTGCCTTGTTGAGATAAACAATTGGATCATCTCCTGGAGAGAATACAAGAACAACAAGACCTGAGTCCACAAGAGGTGACTCGGTCATAGGTTGTGTAGATAATTGAGGTGATTGATAAGAAATTTATGAAACAGATGAGGTTTAATGATTCATTTGAGATGATGGAAACTGTTGTAGATGAGTAATGTTGAGTGGGATGAATTGTTCCATATTGAGATGATGGAAACTGTTGTTGAAGCTGAGGATTATTGTATGAAGACTGATAAGTGTTGAAGTGAGGTGGTGTCATCTGCTGATTTGCAACAAATGCAAGTGGATCTTGATTGCGTTCATGCAGAAGACGTGGATCTTGATTTTGTTCACGCATAAGACGGACTTCATTTGCATAGAGTTCGTGTTGTTCAAGATATGCATGAAGCTGATCAAAGTTGGTAGTATGCAAGTATTTTACAAGCTTGACTTCATCACAACTTACTCCATTCAGGTGGAAGAAAGACTGTTTAGGAACTTGGTATTAACTTGAAATTACTCCATGTTCATTTTGTAAATATTCAATATCATTAATCAGCTAAGTGAATCTCAAGTAATACTTATGAAGTGATTCCCCCTTGATGTGAGTAAACTTATCAAATGCATCATATAACTTACAATCTCTTTCCTGGTTAGTCAAAGAGGTACCTTGCATTAGTAATTGAACTTTCTCTCATAAATCTTTGGCAACTTTGTGATGATTTACAAGTGAATAGATATCAGCTGGTAAACCTTGAAGAATGATATTAGTTGCTTTCATGTCACAATCAGCTTGGATTTTCTCAACACCAGACAATTCAGCATATTACTTTGTTCTGGTCACCCCATTCTCTTCAACAGTAGGCCAAATGAGTAGATCGTGTTCAACTGATTCAAGTATCATTCTTCTGTACTCCCTGTTTTGCATGTATAATTCCATTCTACTTTTCCAAGAATTGTATAGGTCCTTGTCCAACATTGGTGGACAATTATCAGCACCGGAGAGTATCATGTACTCAGCAAGAGTATTCTTTTATCCAAGTGGAATCATTGAATCCATGTTGATTTGATGTTATTTGATTACTTGTGGATCGAACGGTGATTGAAAGTAATTGTGTTTTTAGTGAGTTGTCTTTTGAGTGTTGTAAGTCTTGAAACTACACGGGATTTTACAACTCTTGATAAAACCGGGAAGACAATTGAATGTTTCACAGGATTTTACAAATCAAAGAGATAAACCCTATAATTTACTTTAGAAAATTTGAGTTTTGAATTTTAGTTCAAGTGAATCAATTTTCCTTTTGAATTTGTTAAATCGCTTTTCAAAGAAAGTTGTTAAATCGCCTTGACCTAAAAATTGCTAATTCGCCTTGTTAAGGAAGGTTGTTAAATCGCCTTGGCTTGGAAAACTGCTAAATCGCCTTGCAAAGGAATCTGCTAAATCTCCTTGCACTGATTATTTGCTAAATCGCTTTGCATTGGTAATCTGTTAAATCGCCTTGCACTGATAATTTGCTAAATCGCCTTCCAATGCCAAAATGCTAAATCGCCTTCCACTGGAAATTGCTAATTCGCCTTCCACTGGAAATTGCTAATTCTCCTTGCACTGAAAGTTGCTAATTCACCTTGCACTGAAAGTTGCTAATCCACCTTGCACTAAAAGTTGCTAAATCGCCTTCCAAAGCACAATTGCTAATTCGCCTTCAACTAGACGAAACTCAAATCTTTCAAAACACAAAAAGACTCACTTTTGATTGTTTTTACCTAAAAGTTTTTGTACAACTAGTATTACTAAGCCTATAGGTACCTTAAAAATTCAAACTTTATGGTTTTTAAGCCAAAAAATTTAAAATCAAGAATTGTACTTTCTAAGACTTTTCAAACATAAAATTTAAACAAAAATGATGTTTTTCTTGATTCTAAGCTTGTACACCTATATCCTAAAGATAGTAGATCAGATTTACCAAGGTAAATGATCCTTTAGTGTACAAAATAGCTTCAAAAACAAGAAGAACAAGAAGAAGGTACGAGAAAAAAAACGAAACAAAAAACAAAAACTAAACCAATCACTCCATGGCTCTTGATACCAATTATAGAATACTAGTAATCTATAACACCAAAGAACAATAAAAAAATCTAGAGAGATAAAGTAGATGGAAGGATGGTTCTAGTGAGAGAAAGTAACAAAAAAAGAAAGATTAAATTAAGTGTAAAAATGAACCAACCAACACCCTATCCATGTGTGGAGATGGTATATATACTATCTCTTGTGGCTGGTCATGGGCCTCATAAGATTCTTTCCATGGGCCTTTAGCCCGGTTAGCTTTCTATCTTAACCATTCGACTTACTACGAGCTACGACTACCTACTGACACTTTTGTGTTTCTAACAAGCGGTTTGCCTAATAAAAGGACTAACTAGATCCAAACTACCTTTCAATATTTCCAAAACATAAGGATCTACGACAGCTATAAGGACATCTAATAAAACGATAATTTTACAGGAAACATTAATCAATACATTATATAAACAAGTGTAAAATACACGCAAGAGAAGGTAAGCATATATCTAAGTCATGTAAGCAAGTAGTGTAAGCAAGTAAGCAAGTAGTGTAAAATATAACTCTTATATAAACAAGTGTAAAAGATATGAAATAGAATGTAAGCATATATCTAAGTCATGTAAGCAAGTAGTGTATGCAAGTAATTCAAGTAGTGGTAAGCAAGGATAATGTATCTCATGAAAAGTTATGATTGTGGAATGCAATGTTGAGAATATGGTTTTATAGTCTAAGTAAAATATGCAACCTAGTTCTCTATAACCTGGCTCTGATACCAATCTGTAACACCCCAAAAATAGGTCACAACAGAAATATGTCCGAGAGTGTTGCTTCATAATATAATTGCACAAGATATGAGAGAACGACCTCTAAATGAGTCGTTTAGAAATTGTGATTCGCCTTTCTTCTAGGATCACTAAGATTGGCGCTCCACCGATATGTACTAAGATTGGCGCTCTTAGAATCCACCCCTAAGAACTTGTGATTCTCCTTTCTTCTACGATCACTAAGATCAACCAAGACCATTAAGAACTTCCCCTTGGAAGCTTACCAAAACCCCAACTATATCCTAAATGATTTAGGCTTGATCATAAAGATACAAGACTTCATTTACAACCAAATTGAATAAGATGTTTGATATGAAACAAGCCCTAACCTAACTTAGATACTTGATTCAAATAGAAAGAATTTAAGAAAGAAGACCCTCGACTAATAACACAAAAGTGTAGATTAGGAACTTGTGTGTCTCTCTTGCAGAGATATGCTCTTCAATAGATGATAGAAGAAAAGATTATGAACACAATAGGTGTTAGACTTAGAGGATAAAAGAAGAGAAAAGTAAGGAAGAAAGATTGGTAAGAGGTGAGGAATACAAAGGCCAAGAGGGGTATTTATAGGCCAAAAACAAAAAGTGGCATTTTCAATCAATAGTAACGTGTTGAGCCACGCGTCAGCACGCCAGAATCTGACTCGGATTTTTTTGTTTTTTGGCGTTTGAACTACCCGCTCTTGCTAACCCTCAATTGTACTTCACGCTTTGACCTTTGTATCATTCTAACACTCAAGGTTAACCAACTCAAATAGCCATTTGATAAAAAGGTTTGTGAAGTAGTAAAAAGTGTTTTGGGAATGTTTGTCCAATATCAAAGAGATAGAAAAGAACTATTGGACCAAAGGGTATGATTGGGTATTCATAACATGTATATGGTTTAGTTAGAAACTAATCATGGTTAGGTTGATTAGTTGGCATGGTTAAGAGAGAAAGGAATATGCCAAGGAATATTCAAAACTTGGTGAAGAAGTGTGAATGTTATGAGAGGGAGAATTTGAAATTCAAATTCAATTAGGCATGTGGGATTAAGATTGGAGGTGAGTTGTCATGGTATGATGGAATGATGTGATGGAAGGGAAACTCTCTTTAAATTCAAATTTAAATTGTTGGGGATAAGGATAAGATTGTGAGTTGGAGGTGAGTTGTAGTGAGTTAGAGTAAGTTAGAGGGAGTTGGCTAAGATGTGATGTTGATGTGATAGAAGGGAGCCTAACACTTCAGATTCAAATTTCAAATGTTAGGAAGGGTGAGTTAGCAAAGTGTGTGAGAGAAGTTTTGGTGTAGTGTGTGAGTGTGTAATTATTTTATTTGAATTTCAAACCAAGAGAAGTGTGTGTGAGTGAAGATCATGTAAAAGAAGCATTTATAGTGTGTGTGTGTTGTATGTGTAGTGTGTGTTGCTCAAATTCTAATTGCAGTGTATGTAAGTGTGCATGTTAAGGATGAAAGAATTAATAGGGAATCTGTGGTAGACTAATATTAGTATGTCACATAGAAAGCCTTTGAGGGGAATAGTAGGAGGCAACAAATACAAAAGGTACAATGTATAAGGTAATGTGAGTTGACATGTTGAGGATAAGCTTAGAGAAGGTTTATGTAGGAAAGGTTTAAGCTTGGAGATGATATTAGTGATGAAGAAGAAAATAATCAAAGGATTGATTATGAAATAAGCACATTGCTATTAAGTGAGAAAATAATTGGGAATTAGTGATTAATGAATGATTTGGGGATTGGTAGAAAATGTTTGGATTGTGTAGGAAGGTGTATATAATCATTTGTTGGGTAGAAGGGTTTAACAAATGATTAGGAGGATGTTTAGTGGAGAATGGATTGTATAGAAGACATGTAAGAAATGTATGTGGGAGTTTGTAATTCATTTTTATATATAAAAAGATAGGAAGGTTCAAAGTAAGATTAACCTTCAATTACCACAAACTCAATTAGTCATTTAAAGTTAATCCCTGATTATCAACAATGATTATGATTTACAAATCATCCTTGAATGCAAACAAGCGAAGTGCTTTGCATCTCAAGTAAAGCATGTCCCATAACGGAAAAGGATGCGTTTACATAAAGTGACCTTTGACTTGGTTTGACCAATAAGGGAGTAACCCGGTACGGTGATTAGGAACAATGTAAATCCGGATTAAGGTCAAATAAAACATCTTTTGATGTATATTAAAGTATATTCATAACTAGTATAGAAAGAAGTTCAGCCCTGGCTAAAGCGATTGATAAAGATTTGAGTTCGGCATTTAGTTAAAAATAAGAGATATGTTTTTGCTCCTCTCTATGTCGAAACCTCATTTAGAGTGTTCCCAGATGCTCAAGTATCATAAAAATACCTTTATTAAAGTTTTCACATGTGGCGGGTAAGAGGAAAGCCGACAAAACAAAATCTACAAAATCCGGACAGCCCCTGGCGTGCTGATAACGCTTAAATTATACATATTTCAATATGCGTTATCAGTGCTTTTATATATCTATTTTGGTTAATACTAAGAACTATGATGACATAATCAAGTATATTTGCTATTGTAGGTTCGTATGACGTGTCGTGGAAGAAAACAGAAGAAAACACAAAGATTTGAAGCTTAAACGAAGAAAGAACTCAAGTTAAAGATCTCCCGATACATGTCTACTATTTTGGCCATAACTTGAGCATACGAACTCGAATCGACGTGATTCTGGCGGTCACGCGACCGAGAAAGAATTCTCTACAACTTTGATTTTTTGTCCAATCACTGAAAATGCACCAAAACCACCGCACTTGCACATAAGTGCGGCGCTCTTCAGCAGCAATAATAATCTTAACCGACATACACAAAGTGCGGCACACAAATAAAAAGTGCGGCGCACTTCGCGTCTGAACAGCTCAAAATCATTAAATAATCTCTCATTAACTCATGGACAGATCACTTACCTTTCCCTTGGTCCCCAAGTGTTGTTATCCTATAAATAGCACCCATTTGTGTCAGGGAAACACATACAATCATAAATCTATCAAATATCTTCATTTGGACAAAAACTAGGTGAGGATCCTAGGATCTAATTATCCAAACACCCCTTCTCACCACCATGTTACCACCACTCTCCACCAATATTTCCCACTGGTCCACCATTTCTAGATCCTAAATATCTTGTTTTTAGAAGCATTATATATCATACCACAAGTGTTAGACGATTCACACCAAATCTCTAAATCCTTTACTATATTAAACTTGTCACCAAGCACACCATTTGGCGACTGGATTACTGATTTGCAGAGGGTAGTGACAGCCCTCGGGTGATTTAGAAGGTTCAGATATGGGTTGCATAGGGGAACAATTGGTTTGGGGCTTGTTACTAGTTGGAATATCAATTTTGGTACTTTGTTCTCATATGTGAAACATGATATAATATTTGGATGATTTTGCCATGACTTATGAATATATATGTTTATGAATTGGATGTTATCTTTACTTGGATCCTTGCTTATCCTTTGATTGATTGTTGCAACTATTATAGGTCAAAAGAGTTAGTTGTAATGGTTGATTTTGAGTAGCGAATCAATATCATACTTGTGAGAATTATGTGGTAAATTCATAAACAACCCAAGTAGAATTATGTTTTAAAACCCTTCCTTATGTTAACACGACCAGGTTGGGAGGAATTCATATGTATGCATTTTGATATAAACCAATCTTAATGCACTCGTGATGATGTAGTATATAGGCCGAAAGGATTCTATGTTATCATTGGTAGATATCCTTGTTATTATTATTACCCGTCATATATGACTTGTATGCTTTGTTTATATAAAGTCGTGCTCTATCTATACCTATTATGTTATGTGGATCATGCCTTGTTCTTTGCTTGCTTTATACACACGTTTTGACTTTATGATCCATGACAATCATTTAGCCTTGTTACTTGACATACAATATGAAGTGCTACAAATCCCTGAACGACTGGACTTACCATAAAACTAAATACTCTCAAAATAGGGCATACTTTGCTCGAATGTATGTTATATTCAAATCGTATTTCTATCATATAAATTAAAGCTTGTAAAAATAACACATCAAGTTTTTGCGCCGTTACCGAGGATTTGTGTTTTAGTTGTTACTCAGTTGTTTGCTATCTTGTGCATGCTTTGTGTGATTCAATATCTTACAATCTTAAAAAATCGACTTCTATTATTGAAGTGCGCCCGTACTTCTCATGAACAAGCGTTCGTACTTCCCTGTTCTCTTCTGTTAATTTGCTCGTTTACCCCCGAAGTATGCCAATTTACACGAATTCGGGCACACTTTTTGCATCTTTGATCTTTCTTCTGTAAGTTTATATTGATAAATTCGTGGTAACACAAAACCTAACTGGTAGTTTTTGGTTTTTATAAAACAATGAGATCTTGTTTTATCTAATTATATGCCTTGTATAATTGTGAATATTTAGTTTGTCATTAAAAAAACAAAAAGATTTTTAATCTAAATTGATTTTGCTTTATTTTGATTATTCTGTTTCTGGCATGTTCTATATTTATATAATAATTCATGATGTTTGTCTGTTTATTAGTTTGTTTAATTATATTTCTTTCATTGCATCTGTGAAAAAAATATTTAGAAAATTTTACAGTAAATACGCCGCACTTCTTTCGAAGTGCGCCGCACTTTGCACCTACATAACAAAAAAATTCAATTTTTTATAAAAATAAATCATATGCATTTATCTTTGTATCTTCTATAAATACTTGTTTAATGTTTGTGTTTTCATCTTTTCTTACTTGCACATTTATAAGTATGGTTATTAAAATAAAAATGTTAAAAAACTATAAAACATAAAAAGGATTTTCTTGTTTCTTTTTAATCTGTTTGTTTGTGTTTGTCTGTGTTATGCGTTATATGTGTTCTTAACCAATTAAGTGTGATAAACATAAAAAAATTCATAATAAAGCCGCCGCACATTTGTAACTTTTGTCGCGCTAGTATTTTGAATATTTGAAAAATTATAAAAAAAATTAGATTCAATGTACGCCGCACTTTCTTTTAAGTGCGACGCACTTCTAATCTGCAAAAAAATTAGTTTTGTAAATTATTTCTTTTTCACCTTATATAATTATTGGGTGTTTGGTTTGTGCTAAAAATTAAAAAACCCTAAATATTTGTTTTAATCTCTTGATGTAGTAGTTATAGGTTTTCGTACCTTGAATAATAATTATGTGCTTAATATGTATTTGTCTTTAAACCAAAACTCATAAAAAAACTAAAAATCCAAAAGATTTTATGTGTGTTTGTTTTACTAAATTGGGTATAAATAAAATATAAAATATATAAAAAATGTGTTTTGAACTTTGTGGGTGTGTTCGCTGGAAACCCTCACGAGACTATAACTCGTCCACTCGGGGAACCGAGGGGTTTAAGGCTTGTTGCATACACTAAATGCAACCGTGTTGCCTATGAAAGTGCGCTTTAGTATTTTACGGTTTTCGTAGTTTTGTTTATTTTGCAGATTAAATAAAACAGGTGAAGCTTGGATTGGTGGTGATAACTTATCACTCGGGTTGATATATTTGAATCGTTATATTACATATGGTTGAATTTTCATGCTTGGCGTTCTGTTTCGCATCGTATCTTTCAGAATTCAACCGAGCACCTATGAGCCTCAGGAAGTCTCGTGTCTCTTATATCATTTTTTTCCACATGTCCTCAACTCTTTAAGTACTGTCTAAATTACGCATATCTGCTTTAACTTAAGTGGGGGGGAAAATAAATTAAAAATCAGGACTCATTATTAAAAGAATATACATTGTTACACCTCTGTAAAATCTAAAACTAATTAGTTTAAATCTATTGCACGTTAGGTAAATAATATTAGAATAAAACGTAGTAAAAAATAATAAAAAATAAATAAAGTTTTGAAATCAAAGATGTGTCCCGATTGATAGAGCAGATCCGACTCGAGATCGATGACATTACTAGCATATTTATACCAATCACCCAAAAAATGTAAGGTTTAGATCTTAAGGAATTCAGGTATCCATCTTTGATACCTAAGATAATTTTTGCCTTTAGCTTTCTCGAGTTAAGGTTTGAATGCAATTGCAAGTGTCTCATCCGTCGTTACGGCTGTGTATTTGTAATTTGTCGCCTTTTCTAGAGCATTGGTTATCGGTCTTAGAAAATAGTAAGAGTGGCCAGTGATTTATTAATTCTAGAACTTGTGCTTGAAATCATTACGAGACCGCAGTGAGATCACGTTCGCGTGATATAGGTATTTTTAAGTGATAAAGAGGCAATCTAGGATTTAACCAAATTAGCCCATCCATTTAACATATTCTTTTAGCTAATTACACTGATTAGCTATCCACCAAATAAAATCCTCTTGTATCACTCATCTTTAGTGCTAACCCGTTGAGCCATTCTATTCATTTTTCTTACATCCAATAAAAAAACAAAACAAAAATATATAACATTTAGCCTAGCCTTACTCCTTGTCGAAAGTCCCAATGGTTGGTTGCTAGTTGCTCGGTGTGATTGGTTGATTTTTGCGTATAGTTTGTTAGCACTTTGTTATAAGTATTGTGCCATTTCAACGAAGATAAAGATTGATCACCTTCTGTTTTGTATTTTTTGTGGTGTATTCTTATCTCAAGTTTGGGGGAATTGTTAGTTGTGTTGAAAAAAATATATATATATTAAAAAAAAGAGAAGTTGTATCGGAAAAAAAGAGAGACTAAAAAAAGTGATGAATAAGAGTTGGATTATTGTTGGCACTTGCGACATATTGTTATATTATGAATCTTGGAGGACGATTTAACCAATTATCGCATGTTACTTCTCCATTTATTTTAGACAAACCAAGAGTATTAGTTTCTTTTACTTGTTTTCTTTTTCTTTATTTCCGTTTTTACATACTTCTATAGAAACGATTGGGACAATGTTCAACTTAAATGTAAGGGGAGAAATAAGCCTTAGAAACTCTTCCTTCAATTGCCATTTGCTTTGTCCTTAAAATGATGGGTAAAAATCAAAAACATAGCATAAAAAAGGTAAACTGACCCAAAGAAAAAATTTTTTATGACGCATACCGAATACACCGAGATATAATAGCGTCTCATGGAATAGGAATGTGTATGACTAGCACAGAAAACACCTCAAAATTCTACCCCAAAAATGCAGGTTCGGCCTTTAAGATATAAAGAGAATTCGGTATCCAATATTGAGATTACCCAAGATAGTTTAATACCTTTAGCTTTATTAGTTTAAGATTCGAATGGCAGTCATATTGTCTATTCCATCGTTACGGATGTGTACTGTAGGGTCTTTGTCGCCTATTCAGGAGCAATGGTATCAGTAAATAAACTAATGATTGACAGGAAGAAATATTAATTCTAGAACTTGTTATTGTGATGCATTTCGAGACCGCATAGTTAGAACTAGGATTAGCTAGATAAGAGGCACTAGGACTAACCCATGTTTTAAATTGTATTTGTTATTATGGTTACATCGACTATATAACGATCTCACACCCTTGCCATGCACTCATTTTTAGTGCAGGATACCCCTAGTACAACCCTTCAAGCCTATCCTTTTTTACAGTTCTCCTAATTTTTTGGTTAAGCCGGACTATTAATGAAGAGCATTGTCTTCCTTGAACCACTTGTTACACCCAAATCGCCTTAGCCTACCCTATATGTACTCATCTTTAGTACATTGTTGTTTTTAACCCGAGTTAATTATTGAGTACACGGTTTCTAAGTCCTTATCCTTGTAAATACAGGTTTGGGACGATTGGGATTCATGGTAGTATTCATCTTATGAATAATTGGGGAAGAAGTAATTTATTACCCCCAATAGAGCTCAATAAGCTCCATGTTATGTTGATCCACCTCAAATTGGGTCATTAGTTAGATTGTAATTATCGAGTATGTAAAAGTCGACAGTGTAGGGGTGTATCTATAAACCCCCGTGATGTATTATATGTTTAAGCAATGACAGAGCAAAAGTGTATGAAAAACTGTATATATAAAAAAAATGTACGGGTTGCCATTTGCTTATTTTTATATTAGAGTCAAGAAAAGAAAAACAAAGAGATTGATGTAGAGTTTGTATATCTTTGTCCGAGTCTTGGCTTAGCAACCAAATCACGTGTATTCTTATAAATAATTAGGTAACCCTTTCACCCTAAATTCACCCAAAGCCACCCAAATATATCCCATCCGTTTCCATTTCTGTTAATGTTATCTTACACCTACACCCCACAACCCTTTAAAAGACCTCTTTGACAGTAATGACTAATACTTTTACCTAGCGGTGGAGGTTTTGATCCTTTACCAAGCCTGTGATATTTTATATGGTAGACAGGTAATGAGTGTTTGATTTCCGTTTCCCATTATGTTATAAAATTTAATTATACACCGAGAGAAATAGAGAATCCCCCAAACACTTATTGTGAGGTGCTAGATATCTTTTCAATGCTTTTAAATTACGAGGTCTAGAAGGTTATGTTGTAAACTGCTTTTAAAGAATAGGTTAAATGACCCCAATATTGCTATTGACTAGGTAGAAAAGTCCATTTGCTTGAGGACAAGCAAATCGCAAGTGTAGGGGTATTTGATGAGGTGTAACTTTATACACTATTTCAGGGTCATTTAACCCCCTAAATCATGCAAATATGCTCAGATTATGTGCTTAATCATTTATTTTTAGGTTTTTAGCACTTGGATGACATTTGGAGGAAATACACATGACTTGGGCTCATTTGGAGAAGAAACGGACAAGATTACGGACCTACACCAAATCTCTTGATGAATCGTGTTCATAGAGCATGGAGACGGTTTCAAGCATAAAGTGATGCCGTCGTGTTCTATCTGGTGATGGCATCAGAAATCTAGCGACGGCGTCAGGACGTGGCCGACTGAAAGAGGATCTAGAATCATCTACGTGAGGACGGCGTCAGGACTTCAAAGCGACGTCGTCGCAGCGATTTTCCTATATATATTAAACCGAAATTAGGGTTTTAAGTGTGTAACTTTGTATAACTTTAGGGAGACGAACCCTAGTCATTCTAGCAGCTTTTAAGGTCGTTTTAGGGCCTCAAAACCATATTGTAACTACCTTTTATCTATGTTTTAATCAAGTAAGATTGTTTATCATTAATCATTCAATATGTCTATGTGTTGTGTGATTAATTTATGCTCTTACTCTCTTTTAACATGCTAGGCTAAACCCTCCTTTGTATTTACTTATGATTGCATGAAACTTAGGTTGTAGATCCTTTTGATGTTGCTTCTTGTTGATGGATGTGCGCGTTAGGCTCTAGAAAACTAGCCATAAGATATTAAATTGGCATAGACGTCTAAGGAAACATGAGTAGTGTAGAAAGGATACCATCGGTAACAGTCTTCATACTACCTTACCCATAATATGGTTGATCCCTCTTGAGATATTTCCACCGCAGTTAATATACTCTAGGGGCCTTGTAATAGTCTTCATACTACCTTACTTGTGCATTGTCTTAATGGGATATTAAATAGACGGCGGGTTCGTGTAATTCGTTCATGACTTAGGAAATACTTACACAGATCATCACAAGTGTGACAAAGCAACAGATCTAGGAGAAGCAATCTGAGAAGTAGTGCATGATTATGTAAATACATCTTTTTATCATAAAGTTATCACCAGTAGTTTAGATTATATTTAGTTTAATTAGCTAAAACAAACCAACCTCTCAAACAATGATATTTACCTGCTTTCTTATAAATTTAAAAACATAAAAAGAATCTTCTCTCAACCCCTTAGAATTCTGTTAGACCGTGTTCGAGCCTTCCCAACCTATTCTCCTAGAGAACGATAACAACCCTCGAGTCTTGCATATACTACACTACAACGACTAGGTACACTGCCTAGGGGATTGTAAAGCTTCTTGTGAAGTCTTCATGAACTCCGCATCAGACCTAGACTTACCGTAAACTATATTACACCTAAATTGGGTATACTTGCCTGAATGTTGTATTTTTAGTCAAAATCGGTATTTTTAGTTATTATTACTTTAAAGCTTGTAAAAACATACATCACGTACTGACCCACGCGCTAACGTGCCATCAGCGTACCACGAACATAGTTCCCGGTTTTTTGGATTTTGGCTATCGTTTTTAATTGTAAGTGTTGCGAACGTTTATTTGTCATCATTAAAATTTAAAGGAGATCCTAGTCAATGTTGCACCAACATTTTTCTCTTAAATTCATATTTTCAATTTCTACATAAGAGTGCATGAAAAGATTCCTAACATCATCAGCTATGGTTGCTTCCAAGATTCGATCGAGATCATTTTGCAAAATTTCATGTTTCTTTAATGTTTCATCAACTTTACTTTCCATTGACTCCAAAACATTTAACATCTCTTGTACTTATTTTGTAAACTCCTCTTGAATTATATTTGTCCACAAACGTATTGTTTGAGAAATCAGTTGGACCTCTTGATGAAAAATGGTTGAAAATGTTGCTTCTGTTTGGAAAGAGTTACAAGAAACATATGATAAAGTAAATGGATCTGTTGTGTATAACTTGCTTCAAGAAATTAATACCTATTAAACAAGGTGGTAGTTTAGTTGCAGACTATTATCATAGATTAAACTCTCTTTTAAGAGAATTTGATGCTATGACTAAATTTCCAAAATGTACTTGTGAAGTTAAGTGTAGTTGTGATGTTAGTAAATAGTTGTCGTTGCATCAGCAGCTTATGAAGCTGATGCAATTCTAATGGACCTTAATGACTGTTATCTGCTTGTTAGAAGTGCTCTTTTCATCAGGGATCCTCTTTTTGAAGTGAAAGATTCTTATAATACTGTGTCCAGAGAAGTAAACTCGATAGAGGGTTCCGATTCTCTAGTGGATTATTGAGGTCTAAGAATGAATGCTTCTTCCTTTACTACTAAAACTTTTAACAACATTAGCAGAAGAAGTTTTAACAATAATAATAATAACACCAAAAAGGAATATGACTAGTAATTGGGGGCCTAATCCTAATCTAAACAGTAAAAACTTTGGAAAGATTGGTCAGACTATAGAAAGATGTTATGAATTGGTTGGTTTTCCTAGTTATAAAAAATTCTCTACTCCTGTCAAACAAGGTTTCAATGCTAATATTGATGTTAAAGATAATGAGAAACTTTCTTCTAGATATTCCTGTCCTGGTTTTACTTCTACACAGATGAAGAAATTGTTGTCTTTTGTCACACCCCTAAACGAGGCCTGGACGGAATACGTGTCCGAGGGCGTGACGTTATAATATTCATCACACAAGATCAAGGGAATGACCACTAATTGGATGTTTTGAAAACAATCATACTCGTTGCATTGATTTAAAATAAATAGTCTTACAAACCGTTCAAATATAATTAAAAGAGTTGTGGAAGCATAAGTAAATTGTAGCGGAAGCAAAATTAGTTTTGACAAACGACAACGAGCATGAATATAAGATAAGTCTTGAAATCATTGAAGTCACATAGCACATAGACTCCAAATAGCATCTTGAGAATAGATCCAAGCTAAGCAGTTCACATCAGAGACCCTGTGAGGAGACTATGCCACATGATGATTGCATGTAGTATTTCTGGTAGAGGACAGGGGGCGGAGAAGGTGAATGGGGTCGATCTCTTCTATTTGAGGACCATGGACCGAGGGACTGCTAACGTCCTATATATGTTAGCACAGTATTTGTTTAGACATGCTGAGGGGAGGAAGAGTGGAGCTCGGTTATCTGGAGGTCACTTCATTGGGCGATTGGCAGCTCATTTTGGATTAGTTGGTGATCAGGGGTTGAGAGGTTTATCGGTGGTTGTTAGCGAGCTTCCAATTATTGATTTACATGAGCTTGCTAGGCTCAACATCTGTTTGAGGTTTGGCGATACGTGGGCTTGGGTAGCCTCGAGACCAGAGAGGCAGCAGGCTGCTGTGGTTGGTTCCTCTGGAGCCATTGAGGATGCTCCTACAGCTGACGAGGGTGCTCAGGCTGTTCCAGCACCCGTGCAAGCACCTCAACCATTGCCACCCGCTCCTCAGACCCAGACTATGTCAAAGAGGAGCGAGAGGGTCGAGGAGGAGATGCGCGAGTTACGACAGAGTGTTGTGGGCTTGCGAGGAGTTGTTGAGAGCTCTATTACCGAGCAGACTAGGGTCTCCACCTGGATGATCAGTTGTATGACACAGCTTATGGATGCCAGTGGCCGTACTTATCAAGTATTTGATAGCACCCTCGTCGATAGCTCACGGCTACCCTACTAGAGGCGTGTCAGATCCAGGACAAGCGATGCCAGCACCTCCGCAGCTCCTCACACTGATGACCAGCCCGACCATTGATCTATCCCTATTACTCTCTTATTATCTTTTGTGGACTTGTATTGTACATTGATTACTAATATATATTATGATATGATTTTGGTTTGCTTATGTGTGATAGAATTAAGTCTGGCAATAAATGCAGTGACATAGCTCATTGATTGATTACAAGCTCAAGATTTCTAAAACCTTTGCATGAAACATGTATTGACATAATGCTGGTGAAGAAAAGTGAGAAAGCTGGAAAGAAAAAGTCAAACTTAACGACTAGCTGAAACAAAAGTGCTTCCCAGGAGACAACCTGGTCGGTTTTTTAATTGTTTGAATTGTTTTTAAAATTGTTTGCATGAGTCTGTCTTCCCAGACACCCCATACGGCGTATCAAACCCCTATAGATTCGGCGTATGGATGTGTCTGGACGTTATCAGTCTGTAATTTATTTTCCAGTACTTTAAAACTATTTACTTGTTTTTACACGAACAATACGGCGTATCCTAGGGTTTGGGATACGGCGTATTGATCCCTATACAATTGTGTATTTAATTGTTTTCCTGCATTGTAACTATTGTATAACCGAGATAGGAATTGCACCTTTGTCTTCTAATCTTTTATGCAGGACCTTGCTATAAGGAAAATCGACGATATGGTATACTCTGAAAAAGACATGTGTTGAACTCGTAGGCAGCATTCTGAAGCCTCGTCAACAAACTTTTGCTCAAAAGACTCAAATTGGAGAATCGTCCCGAGCAACATATTAGGGGAGTTCCTCGTTCTAATTTTATTTCCCATTTTCTTTATTGTTTTATTTATACAACAAGGACGTTGTATAAATGGAGAATTAGAACGCCTATTTGTCCTTTCTTTTACAAATAACATGCTAATATGCTTAAATTATGCCAAGTTTAAAATTTTTTCTAGCATAACTTTTGTAAAAAATTACTAGTTACATGACCTCGCGCACTATAACCCTTATTGCCAAATTTTGAGAATTAAGCCTATTCTGTTTCCAAACATTTACTAAAAATTCCACAAAAATGTGAGTGTGCCGGTGATGTAGTGGACTTTAGAACTTGGCCTGGTATATCACTCGAGACTACAACGATGAGTACTATGGATTTAGATGGAGAAATATTTTTAACTGGTAAATTTCTAGGAATACACCAAAAAGCCTAAATGTTGTAAAATTAACTAACTACACTGGTTAGTTAAATCATGTGTAACCCTTTGCTTACTCTTACCATATGAGTAAGATCCTCTAGAAAAACCTGTTGAGCCATTCCTGTCTTTTTCACACCATATGTCTATTTTGTTACACCTTTACACCTTAGCCTACCCTGTAGATTAAGCCTACTTAATCAAAGTTGCTAGTTGCTTTTGTGTAAATTTTTGTATTTCCTGTGTCAAAGTGAAATTTTCTATCTCTGTTATGGTCAGGAAATAGCACAATGCAATGGGAAAATATGTAGCTCGTGTATTTTGCTACTTTCGCGATTATGTATTATGTTCGAAGGAGAAGTGTTGAAGGAAAAATTATCCGGAAAAATTATGATTGTGAAGACGGTAAAATTGCACCGAGGTTTATGTTATGAAAAAAAAGAAAAATTCATCAAAAAAAGAGAAGGAAGTTTTATAGTCGGTTCGCTAAACTTAAACCGAAGAAATTCTTGGAAAGATCGATTATTCGTGGATAAAAGTCAACGATGTATAGTTTTGTAAAAAGTGGCCGATATCACCACTTTTGTAAAAGTATGTAAGTTTGGGATGTAAGGGAAGTTGACCGTTATGGGAACGCCAACTTAGGTTGTCTTTGTCATCTCTATGATCGAGGAGTTTGTATATATTTCGAGTCTTTATCATGGAACGGTCGGGGAAAAGTTACTAGCAACTACCTTATTTGTTCAAGCTTAATCTATTTGTTTTGTGAATTTTATTTAACAACAATTTACTTTCCATTCCTAGCAATTAACCTTAGGTTTTACTCGAACGAGGTTGGAGTGAGTCATGCATATCTATTCCGTCGTTACGGCCATGTATGCGTGATTTAGACGCCTTGTTGGTTTATAACTTTTGGTGAAAACTAGAAGATCCCTACCCTATACCGTTCTTCATCCTAACCCTTGGTTAAACTCAAATAAGGATGTGTTCGAACACACGTGTCTATTCCGTCGTTGCCGTGTATGGGTGCTTCAACTGCCTTGTTGGTGTGGTACTATCGGTGAAAGATTGTTAGAATGATTAACCCTTAGCCTTATATAAAAACCTAATTTACCTTTTGACTTGTTTCTCCTTAGCTCTAGTGGTGAGAAGTGTTTTCCTGCCTAAGCTTATGATACGAAGCTAATCATGATTCCTGAGCTAATGAGGTAACATTAATGTTAATCCCTAGATTAGGGAGTAATCTGAGTGATTTCATTTTCCATATTTCGTGAGGTGCTTGGTTTTGTACAGGTGATTAAAACGAAAGAAGTGCTTAAACGGAAAAATCCTTGACTTCGGTTGGGATACATTCTCAATATAATCTAGAGCCTACTTGAGGACAAGTAGGATTCAAGTGGGGGATATTTGATGACATCAAATAACGTCACATTTATACCATCATTTATCCCGAATAAGTTACCCATTTTTATATAATTATTGCAAGAATGTATACTTAATTGCTTAAAAGTGTTATTTGCAGTAATTGAGGAGTGATTTGTGAAGACATGCTAAAAGGCGCATATTTTGGAGCTAAAACGAAGATATTTGAAGATTGCTAAATTCTGACCAATACGCCGTATCCAGCAAAAGAGATATGGCGTATCAGCGCCAAGTCTTCACAAGAAAACTCGTATTCATAATTCCCAATTTTTTTTTTTTTTTTTAATTTTTTTTTTTTTTTTTTTTTTTTTTTTTTTTTTTTTTTTTTTTTTTTTTTTTTTTTTTTTTTTTTTAAAAAATTTTTTTTTTTTTTTTTATTTTTTTTATTAAAATAAAAATCACTTAATAAAATTTTTTTTTAATTCCTTAATAATTTTAAAACAAACTTTTTTTACACTTTTTTTTTTTTTTTTTTTTTTATTTTTTTTTTTTTAAAAATTTTAATTTTCTTTTTAATAAAAACAACTTTTTTTTTTAAAAATTTTTTTTTTTTTTTTTTTTTTAAAAACAAAACTTTTTTTTTTATTTTAAAAAATTAATTTTTATTTTTTTTTTTTTATTTTTTAACTATAAAAAATCCAACTTTTTTACAGGCGGTATCCACTTCTGCTTACGCCCGTACCCATGAAGTAAACTATTCAGAGTATGAGATATATTATTTTGGAAATGTTATTATACTTTATCATAACACTTTGAGCGCACTCCAGGGATACACCTAATACTTTGTATTGCCTAGCCAATACAGGCGTTCCAGCCTTTTTCAGGGGTTATAAATAGAATGATCAAAAAATGAGTTTTCGGTGTGCCAAAATATATTCTTCCATACCTATCTCATAAAAGACGATTTTTAGAAGAAAAGAAGAGCAACAAAGGTCAAGCATCGATCACCATTCCATAGAAGACACCGTGTAATTCTTATCCTCTTGTAATCATTTAATTTTTGGTATCGTTCGGTAAAACGTTTAGTTTACCTTGGTTATTTGATCACGCTTGTATAATTACAATGGTGATGGGCTAATACCCTTGGGTATTAGCCATCTTAATGAAGATTTAATGTTTGGTTATCGATTTACTTAATTTATTGTTGAGAGTATAATTATGTTTATCACATGATACTTGTCTAAGTGTTTGAATATGCGACCTACCATTCAACTGGGTCTAGTTACGCCTAACAAGTGAGCTAGATACCGGGATAGCTCTCCATATCGTGTTTTATATTACTAGACCAATAGGATCACAAGTAACGTTATGTCTTTGTCTTTAATTTAAGAGCTTAGTTGGACCGGCAGGTGACCCGTAATGTTTCAACAAGCATGTTCTTGATTAATTGATAAAGATTTGAATAATGGACTACCAGTATATAAAATACCGTCAAACAGTAAGTTGGTAAAGTCCCGATGGGCTAGGGTTTATCAAGATCACCTTTGCTTTAATCCCTAGATAGATTATAATTAAACTAAAGGATGTTTTATGCGGATGCGTTAATTGTGACAGGATTGAACGTGTCTAGGTCTTAGGATGATGTCCCGCCTAAGTCCTAAGAATGATATGCCGCTTCGAGATAAGAAATCATTGCACTAAATAAACAAAACAGCATTTAATCGGATTTAATATGGCTAATACAATTTTTTATTATTTGGCTTGTTGGTATGTGCTTAATTACACATACCTTTTTGCATTAAAAACGAGCCTAAATGACCAAAAACAAACAAAAACTGCCAAATATGTGTTTGTTTTGCATTTGTATTGTGTAGGAAACGGATATCACACAAAAGGACGAAAAACAAAGCCAAAAACGACAAAACTGAGCACGGAATGGAAAAGTGTGAAAAGACAAAGCCAAAAAGTCAACCAAGTCAAAAAGTCAACAGAACAGTCAAACAGTCAAAGTCAAAGTCAACCCCAACAAAGTCAGAGTCAACTCCGAGAAAATGAAGCAGAAAAGACAACTTGGGGAACCACAATTGCCAAATCCCAAAGTTGTATATTGAGGATAAGAACTACAAGGACTGAAGTTTCAATTTCATGAAAATACAACTTGAGGGGGCAAAACTGCCAACCCCCTAGAGTTGTATTACCACAAGGACCTTCTATGCAATTACCCTATATAAGTTGAGGGGGCATTCTTGCCAAACCCTCAAACTCATTCACCACAAGGACGAAATTTGCAAAGCACCATATAACCAAGAGGGACTAAAGTTGCCAAACGCCCAAACTTCTACCCTGTTACCCTTATAACACCATTTCCCGCCCATTTTAAACCCACCACTACTCATGAGCTTTCCCCCCACCTTTTAACCTGCAACACCAATTACCCCATGGATAAAAACTTCACCCTCACCCCACTAACTTACCCCAGATGTATAAGTGCCAACTTGGCAATCCTTCACCATTTTCAAAGGGTTTCGGTGGCTATGATTGACTCAAAAAGAAGCACATGAAGATTCAAGGGCCAAGATTAAGTTTATCATTTGTCTCACACAACTAACACAACTCTGGAAGCCCTCACAAAGAAAAGCACAACACAAAGACCAAGCAAGTGAAGAATTCGGCTATAAATAGGACCCCAATGTAGCATTGTAAAACATCTTATCATATCTTAGCTTAATAGTTCAATTTAGTTTATTTTATAGCTTATTTGAGTCATTTATCTTTTAAATTTGATGTCTTGTAATATTTTTAAGAATTAATGAAGTTTTTGAAGTTTATAAGTTAAAAAGCCAAGTTTTGAATTCAAGCTCTTAAGTTGTTAATTTATGTTGAAATGTATTAAGAAGCTCTTCATTTAGCTTAATTATAAGTTGTTTTCATTAAGTAAGAGAAAAAGTTAAGAATTTAATCAAAAAAATCCACTCCTAAATTCACCACAGCTTATAAATTAGATGATAAGCCAAAAATGGAAGGGCTTATGGAAAATACCAGCTTATCTTTGATAAGCTGGAGCTTGTAGACAAAGATTTTTACAGCTTATTCACCCTTGTTTTGAGCAAAGGGTTTTTGTAAGTCAAATTTTCTTTCAATATAAGCTTATTTTTTTAATTGGCGTAATTTTAGCTTATTTGTGCTTATTGTTTATGTCATTATGCTTATTAATGCTTATTATTTATGTTTAAGCTCCTGTCTTTAAGACCCATAGCCTAATTAACCCTTAATCAGTTTAAAAAGCCAAATTCAAAAAATAAAGGGGTGTTTGGGACAAGAGGTAAAATGGGTCAAAAAGGACTTGTAATGGGTTCAGGTCACCAAGTTAGATTCGATTAGCTTAATTTA
>BQNB010069583.1:5173-33434 GCA_026074375.1 Tanacetum coccineum | reverse complement strand
CGTTATTGAAAGTTCTATAATTTTATGAGGTTTACAAAAATATAACTTTCTGTCATGAATAGTAACTTTTATAAAAATAATTTAATAAAAGTATTAATTGTCGTAAACTCGCGAAATTCATAACTCGTTCGTTATTAATTGAAAAATTACGATTCTTATCATTTTGGAATCCTAAAAATATGTATTATTTATTAAAAATATCAAACTAGCTGTTTGATATAAGTTTTATACAAGTCATTTTATAAACTCCGTTTAATTAACGTATAACTCGTTTTTAAGCAATGTTTTCAGGAGATCAATAGGCATGGGATGCCAGGGATGCATTGGGTTACATTTTGGATTGCACGCTTAAAGATTTAGGTGCATCATATTTTGGGAAATGTATTGTCAACTTTTGTAATATTCAACAATGAACAAGTAAAGCTATATGCTTTTGTATTAAGACTTTCAATTAAATCCAATGTATCATTTTAAATGACTTTTTGTGTCGTTCTTATATATCTTGTGCTATTGACCTTGAAGTAACACGCCCCGGACCCTCTTTCCGCTGCGACCCAATTTGGGGGTTTTAGATTATGAGGTTAATTTGGCTGACAAGAAGTGCAAAGTAGATGTTGAAGTATTCAGAAAGATTCTTGGCATTTGCCTAAGAGTTCAAGGAGAAGAATTTGTTGAAACTCCATTTGAGGAGTCATTGCTCAAATTCCTCATTGAACTAGGTTACAAAGGTCAATTGAACAAGCTTCCAAGTATGTTTGTTGATTACATGCATCAACCCTAGAGAAATCTTGTAGCTATTATCAACAAATACCATTCTAGAAAACTTCAAGCAATGATAGACTCAAGAAATCCAGAATAGAGATCTTATGCGGTATGTTCCATAAGAAGAACGTTGACTTTGTCGAGTTGATTTGGGAAGACTTTCATTACTAGATTGACTTCAAGTAGTAAAAGCTCAGAAGGCATGAAATTATGCCTTACCCCAGATTCACCAAACTCATCATTTACCATTTCCTCTCTTAACACAAATCCCTTACCAAGCTAAAGCACTTATACATCAAC
Source organism: Tanacetum coccineum (assembly GCA_026074375.1). NCBI lineage: Eukaryota > Viridiplantae > Streptophyta > Magnoliopsida > Asterales > Asteraceae > Tanacetum > Tanacetum coccineum. The sequence continues at coordinate 32,372 of BQNB010069583.1, read as the reverse complement.
ACAATTAAGGATGATGGTGTCTTGAGCAGATTGAAGTTCGTCAAAACAGGTGAAGACTTTCAAGAGTATGGTCGAGCTATTCCTGACACGATGTTGATTGAGGAGATCAAGTAATATGTAACCTACCAGATCTTTCTTGCCATGTCCACTGGGTTAATTCCTCTAAAGAAAACTAAAGGCAAAATGTCACAAGGAAAGAAAGTAGCAGTCACTCCAAAAAATAAAAGCTCTATCCTTGCTGATGATAACATCATTCATAAACAACATGGTGCTCTTAAGTTAGGAAAATCTATGAGCTTGAATAAAGCTGAAAAAGAGAAGGCAGCAAGGCGTGTTCATGCAACTTATGAACGTCTTATAACGGAATCTGATGAACCTTTTGGTGAACCTGCTAATAGGCCAACTGGTAGAAGAAGACCATCTGGTATTGCTTTCAAAGATAATTCAAGTGTGTCAAAGAAGAAGTTACATGATCAGTCTCAAAAGTTAAAAGGTATTCAAACTCTGACTGCTGAAGAACAATTAGCTGCCAACACGATGCAACCACTCAAAGTCAGCAAAAGTATTAGCAAGAGTCGGTCACGTACTAGAAGCTCAAGTGAAGGAGCTGGTGGTACACCAGAGGTTCCCGATAATTCAACAGGCATCTTGACAACCTCAAGTGAAGGAACTGGTATTAAACCAGGGGTTCCAGATAAGGTAAAAGGCGATTCTGAAGCTAAAGTTTATTTTGCAATTGATTGGGGATCAAAAAATGAGAGTGAATATTCTGAGGAAGAAACAGTTAATGAAGAAGAAATTGAATGTATGTCTACTGATGAAGAGGAAGAGAAGCAAGATGATCAAGATGACGATGATGATGATAGAAGCATCGATATTAAAGAAATCGATGATGATGAGAGAACTGAAGATGAGTTTGTACATGGTGATGAATATGTGCATGATGATGTGGATGAGGGAATGAAAGATGCTGAGGATGATGAAACTTGGAAAGATAATGAAGAGATAACTAATGCTGCAAAGACAGAAGCAACAAAGGATGATTATAAGCAAGCTAGAAAACTTCCACCAACAAGTTCCATTCTATCTGTTTCATCTGGTTTTGGTAATCAATTCCTTAACCTTTCTTCTGATATTTCTTTAATTGGTGCTACTAAGGAATCTGCAAATACAAAAATCAATTCATTATTAGATATTCAAATCCAACAAGAAGTTCCTCAAATTCAGTCTCCGTCTCTGCTTAAAGTTCCAATATTAGTAATTCCTGAACAAACAACTCCTACACCATCTTTAGCATTACTAACTAAAACTCTAGATTCAACGGTTCCTCCACCTCCTCTCATTGTCTTTGCAATATCATCTATACAACAACAAACAACACTAATCCCTACACCACCAATCACCACTATAGCTCTAAGTGTGACAACTACAGTTCCTGATCCACTATGTTCAAAGAGTATCTGAATTGGAAAAAGAAGTTAAAGAGATCAAACGGGTTGATCATTATTCAGTAATTCTTGCAACGATTAGATCTGAGGTATCATCTGTAGTAAATGAGTATCTTAGATCAAGTCTAGGAGACTCACTTCAAAAGGTATACCAGAAACATACTAAAGAACTAAAGCAAGAACTTAAGCAACAAGAATCTCAGAAAAGTGCTTCAGAGATTATAAAGATTAAGCAAGAGCATACATCCAAGCAGAACTGGCTAAACAACTCGTCAACACCATTTGATAAAACTGCATAATATGAATACAAGCAGAAGGATATCTTATTCAGAATGATGATGGCCTCTAAGTCATACGAAAAACATCCAGCTCATCAAGATCTATACGATGCTCTTATAAAATCATTATTTGTAGATGAATATGACATGGATCAAGCCACAGTTTCTATGGGTGAATCTGCTCAATTTAAGATAAAGCATGACGATCAAGACGAAGACTATTGGGAATTAAAATTCATCATACTTAGTACTGCCAAGCCAAGAGTTAGTACTACTCAAGTTACAACTACTAGTACTAACTAGTTAGTACTGTAAGAGTAAGTTAGTACTGCCAGTACTAACTTAAGATTGTTGAAGGACTTAAGACTGCTAGATGAAGATTAAGACTGCTAAAGTGATAAAGACGTGTCAAGTGATAAAGACGTGTCAAGTGATTTGTATTGAATTATTCAGTGTATATCTTATATAATTAGAAAGATATGTATAAGATTATTTTTATAGAAGATTTGAAGTTATCTTGTAAAGGACTCCTTAGTGTATAAAAGGAGATCCTAGGTTATGGTGTTACATAGACATTTTGATATATAGCTTCAAGGTTGTAAACCCTAGTACTACACAGAGTACTCTTATTATTGATAATAATAATATTAGAGCTTTTCAGTAATATCATTGTTCATACAGTTTACTGTTTAATTAATATTCTTCTAAGTATTAAAGAGTAGATTCTGCATACTCTTTAGTATTTACAAAGTTTCTAACATAGTTGTTTTAGATTTATCCAAAGTAACTTAACATTTACAAGCTAAGGAATCGATCTTAAGTTGGGATCAACAAGTGGTATCAGAGCTTGTGTTCTGAAACTTTGATCTAGAAGAAACTAATAAGAAGAACCCTTTACTTACAAGAAAGAGATGGATCTAGAAACTACTCAAACCACTACTACTACAAAGTTGCCCCTTCTCAAACAGGGTGAATATGATATGTGGAGGCTAAGGATTGATCAATACTTTCAAGTTCAAAACTATTCTCTATGGGATGTCATAGAGAATGGAAACTCATTCAAACCAGCAGTTCAAACAACAACAAATGCTAATGGTTCCTCAACTACACTAGTACCAGGTCCTGTAACTATTGAAGAAAAGGCTTAAAAGAAGAATAATGTGAAGGCAAGAAGTATGTTACTGATGGCACTTCCTAATGAACATCTAATGACATTTAATCAGTACAAGGATGCTAAGACTTTGTTTGCTGCTATACAAACAAGATTTGGTGGTAATGAAGCCACAAAGAAGACTCAAAAGACTTTTCTGAAGCAATGTAAGAGAACTTTAGTACTCCAAGCACAGAGTCTCTTGAGTCTATTTTTAACAGGCTTCAGAAGATTGTTAGTCAGCTAGCTATCTTGGGTGAAAATATTTCACAAGAAGATCTCAATTTGAAATTTTTAAGAAGTCTGCCTTCTGAGTGGAATACTCATGTTGTGGTCTAGAGGAATAAACCTGATCTAGACACAATAAGCTTTGATGATCTCTACAACAATTTCAAGATTGTTGAAGAAGAGGTTAAAGGAACTACAAGCTCAGAACTAGCTGAAGAACCAAGAGATAAAGAAGTTGATGAACTGTCACAAGAAGAGCTACAACAAATGATGATAATAGTTCTGGAGCAAGGGATGAATGTTGAAGCCTTAAAAACTAAGTATCCAATAATTGACTGAGAGATTTACACTGAAGGCACTAGGAAGTACTGAAAGATCATCAGAGTTGGAAATCATACTAAGGTACATCACTTCTTTGATGATATGCTGAAAGCCTTTGACAAGGACGATTTAGTAATGCTGTGGAGTCTGGTTAAAGAGAACTTGAATTCAACAGAACTAACAGATGACAAAGAAAGATAGATATGGGTTGAGTTGAAGAGATTATTTTAACCAGATACAGATGATGAGTTATAAAATCTTCAAAAGCATATTCATGATTTAACTTGGAAGCTATATGATTCATGTGGAGTTCATCATGTGTCTACGGAGAAGGGAATAGACATCTACATGCTGGTAGAGAAGGAGTATCCATTGTCAAGGGGAACTCTTACGTTGATGCTGGTAGCAAAGCTCTTGGTGGATCAAGATAATAAGATGTCCAGAGAAATTCTTAGGAAGATATTCATCCAGGCTGAAAGACCAAGAAGATGAAGTGTTTGGAAGAATCCGCTCAGAGAACAAGGTTTAATTAAAGAAACTTGATGATTTAGAGGTAAATCACAAGTTTAGGGGAGGATTTTTGGGAATTAAAAGTCTTCATACTTAGTACTGCCAAGCCAAGAGTTAGTATTGCTCAAGTTACAACTGCCAGTACTAACCAGTTAGTACTGTTAGAGTAAGTTAGTACTGTTAGAGTAAGTTAGTACTGCCAGTACTAACTTAAGACTGCTAAAGGACTTAAGATTGCTAGATGAAGATTAAGACTGCTAAAGTGATAAAGACGCGTTAAGTGATTTGTATTGACTTATTCAGTGTATATCTTATATAGTTAGAAAGATGCGTATAAGATTATTTTTATAGAAGATTTGTAGTTATCTTGTAAAGGACTCCTTAGTGTATAAAAGGAGATCCTAGGTTATGGTGTTACATAGACGTTTTGATATATAGCTTCAAGGTTGTAAACCCTAGTACTACACAAAGTACTTGTATTATTGATAATAATAATATTGGAGCTTTTCAGTAATATCATTGTTCATACAGTTTACTATTTTATTAATATTCTTCTAAGTATTAAAGAGTAGATTTTGCATACTCCTTAGTATTCATAAAGTTTCTACCATAGTTGTTTTAGATTTATCCAAAGTAACTTAACCTTTACAAGCTAAGTAATCGATCTTAATTTGGGATCAACAAAGACCCTACTGTTGGATCAGACCAAGGGAAGGAAAATAAAAGGCCAAGAAACGATACTCAACCATCAAAGAAATCGTCTGCATCCAAGGAATCCTCTAATGGTAATACTCCTCCTAAATCTTCTAAATCTGGTAAGTATGTAACTGCAGAGGAACCAAATGAAGAACATGTGCATGATATGTCAATGAATGCTGAGGAAAACATTGTTGATGAGATGGCTAATGTTCATGAACATCCTGATGGTGAAGGTGCACCAAAGAATGATTGGTTTAAACAACCACCAAGGCATCCTACTCCCGATCCAGAGTGGAACAAGTATTAAGTTGTTGATGATAAACCATAACAAACCTAGTATAATGATCTGGTGTTTGCTCAAAAGGATCCACTTACATTTGACGAGCTTACTGCCACTCTCATTGACTTCTCTAAGTTTGCAAAGAATCATCTCAAGCTAGACAAGATTACTAAAGTAGATTTGGTTGGACCAGTCTACAATCTTCTAAAGGGCACCTGCCAAAGCAACATTGATCTTGAATACAATATGGAAGTATGCTATAAAGCTCTGACTGATAGACTTGACTGGTAAAACCTTGAAGGTGATCAGTGCCCATCTGACTTGAGTAAACCTCTTCCTCTAAAAGTTCGTCCAGGTCATCTAACCGTAGCTTCAAAATACTTCTTCAACAACGATCTGGAATACTTGAAATCTACAGATTCAGAAAGGAAGTATACTACTTCATTTACAAAGATGAAGACTACAAGGTATGAGTTAGTGGGTATAGATGACATGATACCGAAGCAACAGAGTGTTACCAAAGTGGATTATGACAAAGATGTTGAGCGTATAATCAAGCATTGGTGACCTAAGCGTCAACTATTCTACAAATCTCAGCTCAGCAAGTTCTCTAAGCATGATGTCTACTCTCCCTTAAAGATTCTGAGTTTGGTAAGTGTGAAGGTGAACCAATTGCATGGTTATGGTTGTTTGGATGAAATTGTCGTGAGAAGAGCTGATCGACAACTATACAAGTTTAAAGAAGGTAACTTTGTTAATTTACACTTGAATGACATTGAGGACATGCTTCTTATTGTAGTTTAGCACAAGTTATTTCATCTCGATGGTGAAGTTATTGTTGACTTGGCGGTGGCACTGCGTATGTTCACCAGCAGTCTCATCACCATGATAAGAGTCGAAGATAGCCAATTGATGTAAAAAGTTACCAGACGAAGCTCAATATCACTAAGCCTTAAAAGGACTTTCCTGGAATTTCTACCAAAGAACTGTATACACCATCATTTGAGCCACCAAGGGTTTTCTATGAAGACTTAAGCAGTCAAAAGAGACTAAAGCGAGCTGATGAGCTTTAGAAGTTCTCGAACAGAAAACTCAAGAAAGTTCATGACACTCTTCACCATAGGCTGCGTAATTTTTGACTTGACTACAACAAAGGCATGCCAAGAAGAAAATGGTCAGTCTTGGATAAGAGACGGTCAAGCATCATGGTAGATTTGATTGATCAGCAGATGCTGGAAAGACAGATCCTAAGGAACTTGGAAAGTGTTGATCCCTTTTGAACAGATCTTACTTAGCTTGTTAAAGCCTAGTTGTGTTGGATAGATCCAAAACTACTATAGTAGAAACTAAGATTATAAATACTATAAACTATGTGGAATCTAGCTTGTAATACTAAGAAGAACAATGAGACAGTAACACAAGATCTTGCTAAACTTTCAATATATTAAACACAATCAAAGTTATAGAATAAGCTTGAAACTATGAATACTAACTATATTTTTTTCTATTGGGAGACTTATATAAAAACTGATTATTAGATCTATGTGTAGGTCCTTTTATACACCAAGGAAACCCTAATGGGCTTAAAAAATCACATTGCATGATCATTCATATCTATTCCTAATATATCTCATGCATATCACATAAGCAGTACTAACTATTATAACTAACAGTACTAATAGACTGACAGTACTAACATTTTGTACTGACGGTACTAACTATAACACTAACAGTACTAACTTAGCTTGGCAGTACTAAGTCTTCTCTTGGCAGTACTAAGTTGAACCAGTAGTAGAAACTTGTAGAAGCCCTTAATTCCCAACAATCCTCACTTAAGCTTGTGATTTACCTTTAAATAATCAAGTTTCTAAATTAAACCTTCTGTGTAGAGAGGATGCTTCCAAACACTTTACTGTCTTGGTCTGTTTGCTAGTATAAAGACTTTCTTTAAAAGTTCATTTGCCATCTCTGAATATTGATCCACTTGCAGCTTGTTACACAACATCAAAGTCAAAATCCCTCTTGTTAGTGGATAATCTTTCTCAACCAACATGAAGATATCATGTCCTCTGTCTATAGATACATGGTGAACATCACATGTATCATATAACTTCCATGTCAATGGATCATGCATAAATCTCTGAAGCTTCCACATAATGTCATCAATATTAGTTCAAACAACCTCTTTAATTTAACCCATAATGTTATGTCTTTGTCATTAGTAGGATATGTTGAATTGAATCTTTCTTTAACCAAACTCCATAGCTTATCTAGGTCATCTCTATCAAATTTCTTTAACATATCATCAAAAGTCTTATAAGGTTTTGTATGGTTTCCAACTCTGATAATTTTTCAATACTTTCTTGTGTCTTCAGAGTAAACCTCCCAGTCTCTGATTAGATATTTAACCTGTAGGACTTCAACATAGATTTCTTCCATTGGAACTATCATCATCAATTTCTGTAGCTCTTCTTCTGATAATCCCTTTTCCTCTTCAGTTGATTGTTCTTCATTAGTCTTTTACCTCTTAGACCCTTCATGTTCAAGTTCTGTTTTTGCAGTTCTCTTAGAACTTCCAGTTGATATCTTAGGAACTAATCTGTCACTATCCATGGGAACAAAATCTTTTACCCTCTTCATTGTAGTCTCAAATAACTCCTTGATCTCATCAAAGGAAAGTTTCTTCAATTGTTGTAGAGTGTGACTTCCCATATTCTTGATATAATTACACATGTAAGTTCTTTATTGAGCTTGAGTCATGGGCTTGTTCCTTCTTTGTTCATATCTTTGTTGGGCAAACAATCTCTTTCTTTCATTTATTATTTCTACAAGTAGTCTTGCTTTCTCAACTTCAGAGAATTTTCCTCTTTCTTCTGCTTGTAACTTCTGTGCTAATTCTTCATCAGCTTCAATTTGAGCTTGTATGTTATCCCATTCTTCAACATTGAAAGTGTTAGCTTCTTCATGAACTATGGCAATCCTTTGCCTTTCTTCTTCATCAAGTTGTTCTTGCAATCTCAGAGCTTCTTCATACCCCAATCTTTCTTGCTCTAGTTGCAACTTTGTTTTCTCTTGAACAGGTTCAGCTTCTTTCATAATAGCTTTGCCTTTATCTTTTCTCTTTGTTGCACTTCTTCTGATGTACACTAAACTTTCAGCAGCAGTTTTAACTTCAGGGCTGACAGTACTAACTTCTGCACCAACAGTACTTACTGGTACATTAGCAGTACTAATATCAGGCTCAGCAGTATAAACTTCTTCAGGAGCAGTAAAATCAAAATTAGGTTCAAAATCATGCTCATGCCTCCCTTGAGTCTATGCACCCATCTGTACCAGAGTAAATCCCTCATCTTTATCAAGCTGAGCAATCTTCCTCCCCTGTTTGGAAGGATCCTCCAAGTCACCTTCATCTTTTGAAACAATAAGTCTGACCCTTCTACTAGCTTTGCTTGACTTAATTATGTTCTCCAACTTCTTCACCTTCATGATAAGCTTAGTGTAAGCAGCACCATATGTCAGTTTAGTCTGCTTCAAGTCAGATTCCAAACTCTCCACTTTCTTGGACAATGTGGTACAAAGAACCGTCAATTCATGAAGTGTCATACTGCCCTTATTACTTCAAAGTGAGTAAACTCTTAGAAGAGGTGAATCATAGGGCATGGTAGTAGCCTCTTTTTCAACATGGATTGTTTGCATAGATGGTGGTGAAGTTAGTGGTTATGAGGTGGATGGAGTGTGTATGTGTGTGTGTGATGGGACTCAACTGGGATTGTTGATCCTTCACCCTAAAAAATTAGGCCCTGAACAAGCATTGTTGGAAACAATGGAATGTCCACCCCATTATAACCCTTAGAAATCCTTCTCATATTGCCAAAAAGTTTTTGAGTAAGAGTAGGAGCAATATAAGTTCTTTTGTGAGGTAGAAGCTGTCTTTTGTGCTTGTTTAAAAAGATTTGTATAAATCTTGGATACATTAAAAATTTAGACTGATTATCCAAGTTTTTCAACACGCCATCAAAATTTAATTTTGAAAAATTAAAGGTTCTGTTTGTGGCCAAGCAAATAATAGCAGTGGTTATGTTGCTACTAAATTGATCCCAAGCAATTTTCTTAGCACTCAAACAATGAAGGATGGTATGAATCAAAAACCTCCATTGAGGGGAAAATTGTCCTTTTTAAAAAGTTAATCTGTCAGAATTAGACACATACCCCATAAGAGCAAGTTGCTTAAAAATTTCAGTATTAGGTAAAGTACCATTCCATCAGGATCTTTCTAGCTTGAGATGTCTCTTTTAGATTGTATCAGTACAGTCTTAAAAACTTCCCATCCAATGGTAGCAGTTATTTCTCATCTTCCTCCATTCTTAGGTTATTGCTATGGCAAAAGCAGCTTTGCCACAAACTGATGGATGAGTGAAACATAGATGGTTGGATTTTCAGGAAGAGCATACTTAATATGAGTAGAATTGAGAAAATCCACTATTTGATGAAATCCTTCACTTCCCTCTGGTTTCTTCAAGAAGGCGACCATATTATGTTTGTCACAGAAGTCCAAATTTGCCATTCGATTTAGAAAAGTGGGATTAGGGTTCTGGGTTATGATTGTGGATGAGAGTATATATGTTTGGTAACGGTAATTGAGATAATAGAGAGTACTTAAGGTTTTTATTGGACCCGACTGAATAATATTGAGTATTTATTTTTGAAGAAATTCTTGATGATATATAAGAAAGTTCAAGATTTATCCAAATCAAGGAAACCTATAAGCAAAGTAGTTGGCAGAAGAATATCTCATACGTGCTATCTTTAATTAAGAAATTCTGTTATACTCTCAAACCGTATATTACGGTCAACCACGTACTAAGTTTAGCCTAACAATACTGACTTTAAGCCCAGCCGTATTAACTTTACCCAAGAGAAGTATTACAAAAATCCATGCTAAACCACCCAACCACCCTCAAAAAAACTAAAAATCCAGTCCCCTACACCCACCCAACAAAAACCACCCCTCCAAACCCACCACCAAAAAAAAACACCTCACAAAAAACAAAAACCTCTCCCAACACACACCAAACAAAAACACCCCCAACCCACAAAATAAAAACACACACTTCCAACAAAGAATAAAAACCAACAACACACACACACCAAACAAAAACATCTTTTGTGCTTGTTCAAAAAGATTTGTATAAATCTTGGATACATTAAAAATTTAGATTGATTATCCAAGTTTTTCAACACCCCATCAAAAATCAATTTTGAAAATTTAAAGGTTCTGTCTATGGCCAAGCAAATGATAGCAGTGGCTATGTTGCTACTAAATTAATCCTAATTAGTTTTCTTAGTACTCAAACAATAAAGAATGGTATGAATCAAAAACCTCCATTGAGGGGAAAAGTACTAATACCATCAGAATCTTCTAGCATGAGATGTCTTCTTATAGATGCTTTAGTAACAGTCTTAACTCTCCTATCAATGATAGCAGTTATTTCAATCTCTCCATTCTCAGATGTGCTTATAGAAGTAGTTTACCAAAACTGATGGATGAGTGAAACATAGATGGTTTGATTTTCAGTAAGAGCATACTTTATATGAGTAAAATTGAGAAAATCCACTATCTGATAAAATCCTTCACTTCCCTCTGGTTTCGTCAAGAAGGCGACCATATTGTGTTTGTCACAGAAGTCCAAATTCACCATTCGATTTAGAAAAGTAGGATTAGGGTTCTGGGTTATGATTGTGGATGAGAGTATGTATGTTTAGTAAAGGTAATTGAGATAATAAAGAGTACTTAAGGTTTTTGATTGGATCGACTGAATAAAATTGAGTATTTATCTTGAATAAATCTTGATATATAAAGAAAGTTCAAGATTTATCCAAATCAAGGAAACCTATAATCAAAGTAGTTGGCAGAAATATCTCAACGGCTATCTTAAATTAATGAAATTCTGTTATGCCTTAAACAGTACTAACAGACAACCAACGCTACTAAGTTTAGCCTAACAGTACTAACTTTAAGCCCAACCGTATTAACTTTACCTAGCAGTATTAAGATATGCCTGGCAGTACTAACTTAATACTGGCAGTATTAAGTCTATGCCTATCAGTATTAACTCCAATTCTGTTCCAACAAGCATTTCCATCATAAATTTAAATTCTTACAAGCTCTCTTTCTATTTTTTAGCTCACTATATCTCTCATTTCTTTTTCTCACCAATTCACTCTTTTTGTTTTCATATTACACAACTCTCTTTCTGATTTTCATCTCACTATATCTCTTATTACTTTTTCTCACCAATTCACTCTTTCTATTTTCATATTACACAACTCTCTTTCTGATTTTCATCTCACTATATCTCTTATTACTTTTTCTCACCAATTCACTCTTTTTGTTTTTATATCACACAAATCAAGAGCCCTTTCAGACAGTTTGGAACAAAATTCCATCAATTCCTTTAGTTTCATGCTATCCTCCCCACTTCCAAGTGTGTTAACTCTTGAGAGAGGTGGATCATTAGACTGTTTAGATGCAGCGTTAAACCTAGTTTGAACTTCTGCACCCCCTAATATGGTATCTTGGCACCTGGGATCACTACCTGAATTAGTTGCAAGAGGAAAAGACTCATTAAGTGTTGCCATGGATTGGGTCCTATTTATATTACCACTATCCTGCTTTGCTTCTAAGCTAGAAGCAGTAGTGGCAACTCTTTCTATTCTATCACCCAACTCCTTATGGACAGCCTCATCACCAACCTTTTTAGGGGGATCACCAAACTGAGGTATTTTAGTGTCCTGACCTCTTTTTGGTATTTGACTCTTCACACACTTTTGTTTGATGTTACATGTCCTTTCATCCATTCTTGACTGCATATTGACATAATTAGCCTCCTCTCAATCAATACTTCAGAGGTAAAGCATTTAGTACCATGTACTCAATATGCTTAGCCTGTAAATGTTAGTCCAAAACCAAGAATACACAATCCAAAGTATTTTCTTCTTTAACAGTATTAATTATGACTAACAGTTTGAACTAGCAGTCTTAAGTATAACTAGCAGTACTAATTATACTTAGCAGTACTAAAACCTGCCTAGCAGTATTAACCTTACAACTACCAGTTTTATTTCTAAATTTATCTCTAATACTATCTCCAAATCATATTTATCATTAGTCTAACAAACACATCTTCAGATATTAAGTAATCCAATGCTAGCAATCAGAAAGTTAAACTTGCTAACATCAAATGCCTTTGTGAGAAGATCTGCAATATTGTGATTTGTATGTATCTTAATCACTTGAATGAGCCGCTTCTCATAAGAATCTCTGATGAAATGGTGCCTTATTTCAATGTGCTTGGTTTTAAAATGAAACACTAGATTCTTCACAATACAAATGGTGCTCTCATTATCAATGTAAATCTTGGTGTTCATGAAATTGAACCCATAATCAAGCATCTAATTTTGGATCCACAACACATGTCTACAGAAATTTGCAGTAGCACCATACTCTGCTTTAGTAGTAGAGTTGGCAATTATAGTTTGATTTTTACATTGCCATGAAATTAACCTTTTGCCAAGAAATTGACAACCTCCTGTTGTGGATTTCCTGTCAAGGCTAGCTCCAGCATAATCACTAACAGAAAAAGCTTCCAAGTCAAATGGTGAATCCCTAGGATACCAAAGGCCTAATTTAGGTTGACCTTTCAGGTATCTAAAGATCCTCTTTGTAGCATGAAGATGTGAGACTTTAGGAGTAACTTAGAACCATACACAAGCACTATGTCAGGCCTAGAAGCTGTCAAGTACATCAATGATCCAATCATTAATCTATATAAATGAACATTTACATCCTCAACTTCTTCATTCTTTAGCAATGCCTTGTGAGTCTCAATTGGAGTGCTTGTTGTCTTTATTGTGACAAAATCAAACTTCTTCAATATATCAGCCACATATTTGTCTTGGCTGATAAAGATTCCATCATCTTTCTGCTTTACTTGTAACCCTAAGAAGAAAGTGAGCTCCCTCATAGAACTCATCTGGAATCTCTTGTGTATCATCTACTCAAACTCAACACATAAAGACTTCTTTGTAGTTCCAAAGATGATGTCATCAACATACACATGCACTAACAGGATATCACCTTTGTCCTTCTTGATAAACAAAGTCTTATTAATGATCCCTCTTCTAAATCTATTTTCTAATAAGTAGGTAGACAAGGTCTCATACCAGGCTCTAGGAGCTTGATGTAGACCATATAAAGCTTTTTCTACCTTATAAACTTTGTCAGGGAACTGTGGATCTTCAAAACCAGGAGGTTGGCACACATACACCTCCTCTTCAATAGTACCATATAAAAAGGCACTCTTCACATCCATCTGGTACACAATAAACCCCATAAATGATGCATAGGCCAAAAATAACCTGATTGCTTCTATCCTAGCAACAGGAGCAAAAACCTCATCATAATCAATTCCTTCTTCTTGGGTGTAACCTTGTGCAACCAGTCTTGCCTTGTTTCTAACTACTATCCCTCTCTCATCTTTCTTGTTTCTATAGACCCATTTTGTTCCAATGGCATGCTTGCCTTTGGGTAAATCAACCAATCTCCAAACCTTCTGCAATCTAAACTGTAGCAACTCATCTTGCATTGCCTCTATCCAGCTTGGATCTGTCAAAGCTTGTGTCACCTTCTTGGGTTCTATTTGTGAGAGAAAATAGGCAACTAAGCAGTTTTGATAATCTTTGTGATTTGTTCTCCTCTGCTTTTTGATGTAACTGACCACATCAATGTTCTGACTGAAATCTTGGTCATCTTCCTCTTCCTTGACTTCTAGTCTAGCTGATCTCTCTTATGTCTCCAATGATCTGGTCTTTAGGATGATCCTTGTGAATTCTGGTTGTGGGAATAGGACTGACATTCATGGTGGTTTCTAAGTTGTTAAGGTCAGCCTCTGCACCCACATCTTCATCATCATATGCACCACTAAAGATACCAGTATTTAGAAGATCAGCAGTATCCTCCAAATCAGGCATAAGAGGATCAGTTGGAAGATCATCAGCATTAGTAAAAATTTGCCCAGCAGTACTAACAGATGGACTAACAGTACTATCTCTGTTAGTGCTGTTAGCATAACCTTCCTTCTGTTAAACAAGCAAATTATCCAATTCAGCTCTAAAATCTTGCACAGCATTGGATACGGAAATGCAAAAGAACCGAAGTTACTAAAGCTCAAATAAGCCTAATAAATACTTCAAATCATTCTAAAACTAACAACTAGGACAATAAAAGCAAATACAAAAAGCAATTAAGGCGGACTAAAATTAAACAAGATAACACTCAACAGACTAACAACAGTACAACCGCGTATTAACCTACCATACTAACTATGGAGTTAAGTACATGGATCTAGCATTTAAAGTTCAGTACTATTATGGTCATGCTTCAGAGCTTATCTTATTAAAAGTGCAGCTCACTGTCCATTCTTTTTCTTGACCATTTCTTAGCCTACATAAGCTACTTATAGACTAGACTCTCCTAACTGCAACTAGCGATACACACTGATCATACAACCAGCACAGATCCACAAGTACCTAAGGCCAAAAACAATAACATACACTTCTCACGACCCCCTTGATGAGAAACTATCCACACAAGGACAACTTGATAATAGTCTGCGACACGACACAGAGCAATTATTCAGATCAACTGAGAGTAGAATAGCGTAACTTAGCACAACTGACTACAATAAAGACTTACAACGACTACAACAACACCTCATTTACAACCAACACACAACCACTCTTAAAAATTGTCAAATTTACATAGATAAATCTGCGGCGTTACAGCTAGCGACAGTATCTCTCCCTTGCAACTAGAACAAGACTTCTACTAAATATTCAACACAACAGAAACTATTATTAGGAATGACTTAAAAATTCCTACACTACTCTAAAAAAGAGAACTAACGTCCTGAGTCAACACACTACACAAGTGCAGCACCGACAACTCACAACTAGCTATAGAGAGTTTACTTCGTTGTTATACACTCATATGTACACATAAGCGTCTTTACATCGATGCACCAAGGGATTACACACTCTTACTACACCTATTCATCCCAGTTACTAGTCGAGAAGTGATCTGTTAACTAATACCCTAGGCAACACGCCTAGTTTTAACAATTTACAAGTAAACTAGAGTATCTTCCCTAAGCGACACAGCTCATAGTACTCCTACTTAATCGCCAGTTCAACGAGGTCTCACTCTAAAGGAGTTTTTATTCACTAAGGAATCGATTCACTGCTAAGCATCTTGAACCACAAACAATCGTCTCATAAAACTTATACTAGGTGGTCTACCATGTAATAGTTCATAAGGTGTCTTGTTGTGAGGCTTGGTCACTAAAACCCTATTCTGAACATAACAAGCAGTACTAACTGCTTCAGCCCAAAATATAGTAGGTAATAATGAATCTGCTAGCATAGTCCTAGCTGCCTCTATTAGTGTCCTATTCTTTCTTTCAGCAACTCCATTTTGTTGTGGAGTTCTGGCAACACTAAACTCCCTCTTAATCCCTTTCATCCCACAGAACTGATTCATGTCATTATTTTTAAACTCAGTTCCATTATCACATTTGATGATTTTAACCTTATGATTTATTTGGTTTTCTATGCCAGTAATAAAAGTTTTAAGGATCTCACTAGTCTCATCCTTAGTGGCCAAAAAGAAAACCCAACTAAACCTACTATAGTCATCAGTGACAACAAGGCAATATGACTTGTGATTGATACTCCTTACAGATGTTGGCCTAAATAAGTCCATATGTAACAATTGTAAGGATTGGCTGATAGAGCTCACAAGCTTGGTCTTACAAGAGGCTTTGTGTTGCTTTCCCTTCTGACAAGCAACACAAGTATGATTATTTTCAAAAAGCTTTGAAGGTAATCCTCTTACATGGTTTCCCCTCACAAGTTTATTCATAGTTTTAAAGTTTATATGATCAAGCCTTCTATGCTATAAATTAGACTCATCTATTGTAGCCTTTGCAAATAAACAAGTCAAACCTCCTGAAGGAACAACATTCTTTAGATCAAAACTGTACATGTTGTTCTATCTGGGAACTTTAAGCAAGACTTGACTTTCATCAAGTAGCTTAAAGTTAGGAGATAGAACAAGACATCCAGTCTCAGTGAAAAGAACACTATTTTTCTTGTCACACATTTGTGAGACAAAGAAAAGATTAAACTTAAGTTCCTTTACAAAGTATACATCTTCAAAGTCTAATTTCCCAGTCCTAATTTTACCTTTTCTAGTAATTTTACCTCCTTTAGGACTTCCTCCAAATGCAACAAATCCACCATCAATCTCTTGATAATCTATAAGAAAGGACTTATTTCTAGTCATATGCCTAGAGCATCCACTATAAAAAAATCTCTTGATCTTGTAAAGTATATTATGGATTACCCTGTACTCAAAATAAGAGAATTAGTTTCTCTTGGAGACCTAAGGCATTACTGACTTGAGTTTGCCTTGTAGATCAACATAGTCAAATCTTTTAAGCATGTATGATCCACTGTCTTTGGAGGTATGGTCAATAATATTTCCTGTTGGTCTCCAAATCCAGCATGCTGAGGACTTAACAGCATTTTCTCCATTTCCCACAGCAGCACTAACTAATGCTTTTGGTCCAGTATTAGTTACATTGTTAACCCTAGTAGTATTAACTTTTTCATTAAACTTATTGGTTTTAACTGCTGATTTTTGGTTAAAAGCCCTTTTTACCGGTGAATGTGCTTTAAAATAAGAATATGTTATGGGTACTGCATCATTCACTTTTGGTTTAGTGGCAGCAGTATTAACAGGCCTGGAAGTACTAATTGATGCTGCTGCTCTTGGAGAGCTTTGCTTAGCAGTATTAACTGGTACTTGTCCTGACTTTGTTACAACTGCTGTTGGAACAAAATTCCTTTTAGGATGTGGGTGAGTAAATTTATTTTGGTGGTTCACCCTCTAAGCATTGTTCCATACTGGTCTAATTTCCATTTGACCAGTAACCCTTCCCTTATTATTCAACACTGGTTTTTCTATCATTTTCTTGTCATAAAAATCATAGTCTTTGATTAAATGATTAAAACTCCCACAAACAAAACAAGCTTTCTTTATAGACTCAAAACCATTTCCTAGTTTCTGAGTCATCAACCCATTCTAGTTTCTTCTATTATCCCTAGGACTTTGACTTTTCCTAGGATACTCTACTTGCCTATGTGTGTTTTCCTTATTAACAGATTTCACATTCTCATCAGATTTGACAAAATTGATTTTAGTAAACTTTGGTTTTGTCTGATCAGTTTTAGGTCTAAACACACTATCATTATCACTATCAGTGTCCCAATCTTCAATGATAGGAGCACTAGGCCTAACAGTTTTAGGTTTTTCCAAATTATCCTTACTAGTTTTTGATGCAGTAGTAATAGTTTCACTCACTTTAGTCTTATAGACAGAATCATCTAACCCAGCAAAGGATAAGTCAGGTCTTGAGGGCATGTAGTTCCTAGTGTAGGGAGGGGGAACTGCATGAAACCCTTCACCTATTTTGAATCTATCATTTACAGGACTATTATCTACATCACTTTCTCTACTGTTAAACACACTATGAACCACTTCACTCTCATTCATTTGACTATCATAACCAAGACCAGCTTTGTCTTTAGCACTTATTTGACTATTTATCAGTTTAGTTAGATTCTTTGATGATTCTTCAAATTTTTCTAGTTTAAGTTTCAAATCATCTTTCTCTTTTAAAGCTTCTTCTAACTGATTTTTAAGGTCTTTGATAGAGATATCTTTCACTTGGACATCATACTTTAAAAATGCAATATCTTCTTCATAAACAGCTTCATTCTTTTCATGAACAACTATCCTAGCTTCTAATGATTCTAATCCCATTTGATAACCTATAATTTCTAGATTAGATTTTTTAAGAGCTTCACGCTGTTGATCATACTGTTTTTGAAGAGTTTCATATGATTTTAAGCAATCTTTAGAGCAAGTATGTACCTCAGAGTCTGAACTTGATGAACTTGATGAACCTTGGGATGTATAAGCCATTAGAGCAAAGTTTGTGATGCCTTCTTCAGCCTGAAAGCTCCCGCAAGCCGTTGGCTAAGAAATGAACCAACTGGTTCGATTACAACTTGGGATGGTCTTAAAACAAAATTTATGAACAAATATTGCCCACCTGCTCGAATTGCAAAGAAGATGGAGGAAATCAACAACTTTCAGCAAGAACCAGATGAAAACCTTTACCAAGCATGGGAGCGATTTAAAGAACTCTTGATGAAGTGTCATCAACACTATTTAACGGAGATGCAGGAGGTAATCTTGTTCTATAATGGATTGGGAATTCCTACTCGACAGATTCTTAATTCAAAAGGTGCAATACCATCTAAGACTGCTGCTGATGCAAAGGTAGCCATCCAAGAAATGGCTGAATACTCTCAGAAATGGCACAATGGAACATCTAGTCAAGAAGTACTGAAACTTCTGACGGATTGGCAGCTATACAAGCACAACTCAATAATCTAGGAAGAGAGATCAAGAAAGTGAATGAAAAAGTCTATGCTGCTCAAGTTGGATGCGAACAATGAAAAGGACCCCACTACACCAAAGATTGCCCACTAAAAGAAGAAGGGAAAACCCTCGAAGAAGCTTACTACATGTAATTTGGTAGACCTTTTCAATGAGGGGGGATATAGAGCAGCAACTCTGAGATTCTATCAAAGGAACAATTTGAATCCTTCGTACCAAGAACGAAGGCAATCTATGGAAGATATCCTGAGCAAGTTTATGAGTGAGTCAGCAAAGAGACACGAAGAAAACTTAAATTTGATTAAAGAAATCCAAGCTTCGACAGATGCTGCCATTCGTAACTAAGGAGCATCTATTAAAACTTTAGAAATCCAAATCGGGCAAATGAGCAAGCTACTACAGGAAAGAGGATTTGGAAGTCTACCTAGCTCTACTGAAGCGAACCCGAGAGATCAAGTCAAGTCGATTTCAACTACTATTGAAGCTGATTCATGCCCGATACATCGTATTAGATCCTCCCAATACACCGTATCCACTGGACAGAATCGTACACTCATGTATAAGACAAGACAGCTTACTCTGAAGCTTCACAATCCATACCCCAAAAGGAGAAAGACCCAGGGAGTTTCACTTTACCTTGCTTTATTAATAATGTTTGCTTCGATAATGCCCTTGTTGACTTAGGAGATAACGTTAGTGTTATGCCTATCTCGACCTACCTTAACTTAGGATTAGGCGAATTAGCTCACACTAAGTTGACAGTTGAATTAGCAGACATGACTGTGAAATATCCAAAAGGAATAGCTAAAAATGTGCTAGTAATGTTGATCCCTTTTGAACAGATCTTACTTAGCTTGTTAAAGCTTAGTTGTGTTAGATAGATCCAAAACAATTATAGTAGAAACTAAGATTGTAAATACTACAAACTATGCGGAATATAGCTTGTAATACTAAGAAGAGCAATGAAACAGTAAAATAAGATCTTGCTAAACTTTCAATATATTAAACACAATCAAATTTACAAAATAACCTTGAAACTATGAATACTAACTATATTTGCTATGAAAACTATATAAAACTTCATATCTAGATCTATGCCATAGGGTTCCTTTTATACACCAAGGAAACCCTAATGGGCTTACAAAACGTGTTACATGATCATACATATCTATTCCTAATATATCTCATGCATATCACATAAGCAGTACTAACTATTATAACTAACAGTACTAATAAACTGGCAGTACTAATATTTTGTACTGGCAATACTAGCTATAACACTAGCAGTACTAACTTAGCTTGGTAGTACTAAGTCTTCTCTTAGCAGTACTAAGTTGAACCAACAGAGTTAGACAACTTGTAGAAGCCCCTTAATTTCCCTACAATAACTAATCTACGTTAGAAATGGAATTTTTCGATTAATATATTTGTAAACGTTATGTTTATACGTAAACGTTTTTACATTTTGTTATTATCAATTAACGTTGAGATGTAGGGATTACCTATAAATAAACTTTTTAGACATTATTTGTAATTACAATCATTTCTACTCTTACGATTAGACAAACTATAGTTGGCACTTCCAGGGTTCTTTTGAGAAAAATTTTCCTTCAAAGCTATTAAAAAGTAATTATAACAAAACTAGTACGAATCAAACAACAAAAACTTTTCATATTTAATCCCCATCATGGGTAATTTTTGATACATGGATCGTACTCTATTTAAAAAAACCATTTTTCTGAAAAGCTAGTGACGACGTGGCTCTGATACTAATTGTGGAAACCCGTTAGAGGGGGGGTGAATACGTTTTCCATTTATAACTTTAAATTCTTTTGTATCAAATCGCCATTCAAGTTAGAACGTAATAAATGACCTCAGTGTCGATAATAGGTTTCAACAACTAGCACATATATTTATTATACAAACTCAAAACCACATTTATTACTTTAAAAGTAGTACTCAACCTTAACCAATTATATATACACATCCATGTTACACAATCATAAGCATCAATACAGTATAAAAGTAAATCGGGTGGTAAATATAAAGAAATAAGTAAGCAAAGTAAAGAATATGCAAAACTGACACGGTGATTATTATAGTGGTTCGGCTACAAAGCTCCTATGTCGCCCTACTCCATCTCCGAGTATCCAACTCTGAGAGTTACCTTCACTAATCAACAAGCTCCCTTTCGGCGGAGAAGAAAACCTACTTAACCAATGCTTACATTATTTTTCCTAAACTAATCTAGATGTCGAGTTCTTCATTTCGGGTACAACCTAACCGTTATGTTTTATGGCCAACATAAACTAAACCTTGTGTTTTTATGGCCTAAACCCATAATACCCACATCGCTTTACTTTATTTTTCCTGGACACTAGCTAAATGTGAGTCATAATCTGTGCTTAGAAAACCAATCTTCCACTTCACCAATGTATTTTAAGGCCTAAAAATACTAACCACCTTCAATCAATCATTTCTAAAATAATACCTCATTTGGTTCTGACACTACTAATGATTGGACGATATGGACTCGATCTATATGTAAACAAATGTTTACAAATGGACTAAATAGACTACTTAACTTCGGATCTGAAGATGACCGAAGTTCTTCTCTTGCACTTGAGGAAAGGAGGAAAGGATAGAAGATTTGATCACATTTAAACAAGATTAACCAATTTGAATGATCAAAAATTCAGAGAGATTTAGTGAGATCTAGAGAGAGAAAGAACTGAAAGAAATGTGCCAAAAAGGTTTAAAAATATTGAGGTGACACCATATTTTTAGGCAGCTAAAAAATAGTCATGTCAGGAGAACGGCGGGGCTGGTCCTATATATATATTAGGGGGCCAACGGATATTTAGGGGGCCGCGGCCTATTTATAGGGTCCGCCCGATAGACGCTACAGTTTTTGTAGTTTTGTAGTGGACAAACTTGTCTGCTGAAAGTTTAACATGTTTTGGGGGAAAAGAACTAGATTTTGAATTTTGAAATAATTACCACATAAAACATTTCTTTATAATTAAAAATAATAATTTGTCTAATTGATTTTAGAAAAAATTTATTTTGTTACATTTATAAAAATATAAAGTTTAAGAAAAAAACTTATTTCTTTGATCATCCTACAAGTTCAATGCTTGTTTGTACATACCTTATGTGATTTACGTCGGATGTAAACCAATGTCCATCTGCATGCATACTTGAGAAGATCGAGTGATGTTGATGCCCATGTATGCATTGATGATTTTGGATTTTACGTGTAACTTGCACACTTAAAGTACGTTATTACAAGTCACATGTTTTGTCAGCACCAAAACATAAAGAGATCGTATAGATTAAATATCAATAATTTTGCATCTAAAAACTTTTGTTAAAAAGTGTTAACGTTTTTTTTTTTCAATCACAAAAAAAATGAACAGAAATTATTTTTAAAAATGACGGATATATTTAATTGTGTAAATTTTATACGATTTTCACATATCTCGTAATCTTAATCTCATGAACCTCGAACTTAGATGATTAGATCGTTGACTTTGTTTGACCACGTCTTTGGATTTTGACTGTTGACTTTGACTATGTCGTTGACCATTGACTTTGACTGATGACCAAGTTTGACTTTCTTAATCCCGTGCTTAATAAGTTCTTTTGATATAAAATTGATTATGTTTCTCATATGAATGAATACATGTTCTATCTGTTATCTATGAATATGTCAAAAATAGTTTAACAAGTATTTTTATATCAAAACTTGCGCCTGCGATCTAAGTTGTTAAAAATTTAGTGACCATCCGGTTTTGAATATAAGAATATTTCGAAATAAACTATCTTTCTCATTAAAAGTGTTATATTAGATATATCTCTCGTAAATTTAACCACTAGTGATCTAGGAGTATTATATTTATAATACTCATGCTCGATCTTCGGATTTAGCCCACTAGTGAAAAGGATTACTATACTAGTACTTGTACTACGTGCAGTTTTCCCGAGGCACTTAATCTCATTCGAGATTATTTTTCAAAAATAATAGTAGTGATGTGTAATGATTTTATAAACTTTATAGCTACAGATTTTTACACATCATTATCTATTGATTTTCAATAACAAAACGCCTTTACAAAATGAATTTCCAAGACAAAAAGTATTTTGAGTCTACTTTGAAATAATTTGTCTAAGAGTTACTAATAAATCAGGATGGCTATTAGGGCTAGTTATCACCTAAAAGCTGATAATGTATCCCTTTAGCAAATCACTTTACTAGAAGGAAAACTCACTCTCATGCGAATAAATCGTTTTCTGAAAAGTTTTTCTTACATTCAAATGATGCTATTTCTTTAAAGATTGGTTAAGATGAATACTTTTAAAGCATGAGAAAATTCAAAATTCTCATTCATTTTATTTCATAAGAAATAGTATCCCAGGACTTAATCTTAAGTGAGGCTAACTAAAATAGAACGAGAGATAAAAAATCGTATGTGAAAAGAAAAGAGCATACGTCTTGTGTCAGAAAAAGCAAGAATAAAGGCACATGAGAAAGAAAATGACATAAGTATGAACAAAAAGAAATGCTCGTTCATACAAAACAGACAGAGAGAATAACAACATAAAATGAAATAAATGTGCTTAAGTTTGTATGCATATGAAACTAATCAAAGTTTGAATCTTATTCTCAGAATTCAACATGTCAATAGCAAATTCTCACGTAACAATTGTCTATGAAGGACAACTGGTTCCATATGCTAACAGACTTGTAATCAAGAAGAACAACCAGCATGTCGCTTCAGATTCAGACATCACTGATACGATGCTGAGATTTGTTGTTGGAATTCTAAGGCACCACAAGCTATACAAGCCAGTTTCCCTAAATGCAAAAGTTCATGTCTTATACTTACATCAGTTCTTGACAACCATTAACCACAACCCAAACAATAATACATTCCACATTCATAATAGGACACTAAGGACTTTTTTTTTCACTCTCAATGCTGGACTACTACGCAATGTATTGCAGATGCACTCACCTAACACCAAAACACCATATACTAAACCTCCTACAAAAAACCAAATTTTGGGATTCATCAAAACACTTGGTTATGATGAAGATCCTAAGGCAAAAATGACTTTTATCTCAACATTTTTTGCTACAAGACTTCGTCAACAATGGAGAGCAATTTTGAGCGTTCTCAACAGGAGTCTTATTGGAAAAGATTCAAGCTGGGACACAGCGAGACTTCTAATACTTCAGATACTTTGGGGGATTGTTCACTTTGCCAACTTGGACTTCGCATCATTAATTTGGGACGAATTCGAATGGAAAACAGTTGACAGATCTATCAAACCATCAAAGATGTCCAAGCTATTGTACACTCGCTTCACTAAGCTTATCATTGACCACTTTCTATCAAGCAACCGATTAGACTCTGAAATGCACAGTGAAAGTGATGACTCACCCATAACCAAATTGATGAACACTATAAAAGGTACCTACATGTTCGGAATGGAGATACCCGATACAATGATCGACGACACATTTAAGAAGTCAGCAGGATACAGGTACTATAAGAGTAAGAAAGTGAGAAAGAAAAAGCTGTTGAGGAACCAGAAGAGCAAAGTAAGTCTCCAGTCAGAAGTAAGGAAAAGGTTATATGGATCAGGTGATTAGAGCTAATGATTCCAAAAGATGGTTCAAGAAAGATGTTGTGCTAAGGAAAACAAGATCTCTCACCGTCGCTAAAGAAACAGTTGCAGTTAAACTTGCAAAATCCATCAGTATTAAAGAACAACGCACTCAACAACGTCAAAGGATTCAATTGACAATTGGCAAAAAAATTTACAACGATGTAGCAGATGTATGCTGAGTGGGGATAGGAGACTTAAGGGTCACAGCTATTAATGTATTTCTAGCCAGTGTTTAGTCCCGTTTTGTTACTTACAAAAAGGATTCCAAGTGTAGCTAGCTAGTAACTTGAGAGATTAAGGCAAAATGATCGTGCAATCGTGAGTTTAAGAATGTGAGGATCGACGTGCTGCTCACAGCGCGCTAATAACTATGATTCATTCAATCATGTGATGTGAGTCTGCTAACAGATACTGATTTCTTGTAAGTTCAGACACTATCAGGAGTGTCACATGCCTACGTAACTTTGATTATACGATGTGTAGTATGATAACGTATTTATCTGAGTTGGAGTTTTCGTTATTAGAGAGGATGATGTCTAACATGGATTTGGTTATGATTCATGGTGTGTGTACAAGTCTCAATAGAATACGTCCTCAACCTGTTAACATATCTGCAGTGTCTGTCACAAGTTAGTCAAGTTGTCCTGTCGCCTTAGATTTCGTTTCAGTTAGAACCTGTTGATTTTGAAACCATCATTGCCAATGATTAATTGAGTTTCATAATTAATCCAGTTGTTTTATACTGATGGTCTAAATAAATGCGTGTGTAGGGTGTTGTAATGCTAGACTAGAGTGGAATAGTTGTGAAGCCAAACATGATGCGATATCTTCAGGTGCATCTGTATTAGTACCACTTGGTACGTGTATGTAGTGTTTCAGTATGTTTTTTTTTGTACCCAACTCTACATATCTCAGTCCCACAGTTACAAGTTCCTCCTTAGATTTCATTCAGAACCTGTTGATTGAAACACATGCTAATGAATTAATAGATTTCATAAGTAATCCAGTTTATACTGATGCTCAAATAACCTCAGCGGTAATCTACCCAAAGGGAAATCTTAAGCTAATAAGCTATATATCAGGTGCATCTGAAGTACCACTTGGTACGCATGTAGATGTTCAAGAAAGAAATATTTTATTGCAGGAAATGTTTCAAGACGAGTCTGCTCTTCATATACTATCTATACTAGCAAATAAACTTCCTTATACTGCAACAACTTCCCAACCAAACTCACTCCAAGCCAAAGCAAGGAAGCTGATGCAAAAGGCGAAGAAGAATATGAGGGAGATCAACTTCAAGAAGGCAGTCGCACATAAATTTAGTGAATATGATCATAAGCTGGAAGCTCTTACAAATTTCAATGTTTCTGAAACATTTGAAAAAGCTGTCCAAGCAAGAGTACTGACAGAAATAAAAAAACTTATTCCTACTCATATCCCCAAAGCCCTTGCAAACTATGTTAAGCCTCATCTTAACACCTTTTTGCTCGAAGTTATGAAAAATAACCATATCAGTCTATTCACCAAACCATCAACCAACACTGATGATCTCTAGAAATGGATCTAAAGTTAAGGCTGGTGAACAGAATTCACTTGAATAAGTCAAATGAGACTCACACCACTCATCAGAACTTTATGATACTCTTTATGATTCCATCACTCTCAATCAGGATGCACTTAATTCTCTAGATGCAGAACCATCATTTCACAAATGGATCACGATAATCAGGATCCTCCTAATAATTGTGAGGGGGAGAATAGGAAGAAACGTCGAAAGGATGTCGGCGAACCTTCTTTAGAATTATCAAGGCGAAACAACTCTCCCATGGTTCATGCAGAAGATGACACTCCTGCTATACAACCTGTTGACCAAGAAGATGAATACATTCGAACTCGTTCAAATCCAAAATGGTACACTAAGTCGGGTTTAGCAAACGTTGTGAGAAAGATAACATGGTTTGATCTACTCTTGAAATCAGATATTGATCAGAATGAGAATCATATTCTTAGACCATCAACTATGGCTATAGCAAAGAAGCTAAAAGCAATCCTAGAGAAGGACAAGCTTACAATAGTAGATCTTGAAGGTGCAGGACTAGAAAGGCTATAGCAACAGTATCAGAATGATGTCAAACTTGAATACCACGTTGATCAACTCAAAGAAGCTGTGTTATCAGAAGCTAAGTGGAACAGTGATGAAAATGATGTGTCAAAACCTAGATCGTTTGAAAGACACATGTCTAAAAATACAAAACCACACCCTTCTTTTTACAACAACGACTTCTACTACCTTGTAAGCCTGAGCACGGAAGAGAAGTACACTACATCTCTCACCAAACACTATGCTGCAAGATACTACAAACAAGGTATAGAGGATATAATCTCTGATAGATAGTGCAAAGAAACTTACAGCTACCTCTTTGAAGCCCTTAATGGCATTCATCATTGGGAAGATAACAAAATTGACTTCTTCAAAGCTGAAATGAGTACACGAAAAAAAGGAAAAATCTACTCAGACTTAAGGATCAAATCGCTTGTTCGTATTGAAGTAAAGAAGAAATGGGGTTATGGTTTTCTTACATCAATTGTAGTTAGGATATCCGATGATCAAGAGTATGAGTTCAGCTATGCAGATCTTCCTAGACTCAATTTAAATGATGTAGAGGACATGTATCGTCTCCAAGTCCAAGATAAACTACACCATCTCCTATTGGAATTTATGAAAGACTTCAACAATGCACTTCTCCTGTTTATTAGAAGAGTCGTGATTCAAAACAGGGGTGAAGACATACAATTAGGAGTGGAAAGTTATCAGCAAACTCTCAACCTCACCAAACCCATGATGTTCATTGAAGGAATTGACCAAAGGATACTGTTGGATCCCACTCTAGATAGATCTTTACTGCTTGTTAAGGATGGTGAATAGCCTATGTAATCACAAGCTAAACACAAGAGAGACTCTTGCTTAGAAAAGCTAATGTCTATGCGGAATATAGACACAACTAATAAGAAGAACAGGACTGA
>BQNB010069582.1:0-33435 GCA_026074375.1 Tanacetum coccineum | reverse complement strand
TTATTGGCTCGCGTTAGGCTCACGGTAATAGGCTACAAGCCCAATAAGGGTTGGGTTGTTTTCTAAAACATATACCATAGTATCATAGGCCTATGCAAGTTTGATAATCACCTAGGCTTCCTATAAGCCCGAGATTTCTTATTTATAAGTTGTGGGCTCATCGAATAGGCTTATTGGGCCCATTTGGTCTTGTACGCGGCTATTAGGCTAGAGAGGACCAATAGGAGTCTAACTCATGCATGTTTGTCACATATAAGTTTACTAGTTTGCTTAGCTCAATTAATAAGCCCGAAGGAGCTTATTAATAAGCCGTGGCTTCCCATTATTGGGCTTGTTGGGCCTGTACGTAAGTACATTTGGTTTTCATAGGAATACAAGGCCCAATATTTCCCCCTAGCAACTCACATAAATTTCGCAAGGCTCTACTAACAGAAGGGTCGTGTATTTAACTTGTAAACATGTTGTGTCTTACATGCAAATGTTTGTTGAAGTATCGTTTATGTTCCCAAGCCGAAGTGTCACGTTTACAATGAAAGTTTACGTATAGATTTATCACTATTTCATGTATAATGTTTGTCGTTCGGGTCGAAGACCAAGTTTTCATATACACAAAAGGTTTAAAGCCAAAGCTTGCTAATACTCCCATACGTCATGTGTTTCCTTGTACATTTACACCACACAAGTCGATATACAAGTAGTATTTCGTAATAACACTCATGTTTCTTATTTAAATCTCTAGTGTACTATTCTAGAATTAAGAGTTTTGTTAGGTGTTCCAAGTTCTGTATATCTGTCTATAATTACATTTAATAAATCAAATTACTTTTTGGTCCACTATATAACAACTTTTGTGATTGTGACATGTGTGAACTAGTTAACAAGGTAAACAAGCATAATATAAGTGTTATGGGTTCGAACGTGACTTACAAAGGTCCTAGTGCCTTGTTTAGGTATATGCGAGCAATGTCGCAACCCACGTGTGTAAAACACGATCAATAACCAAACTTAAGCTTCAAAGCTTTTTGTAAACACCAACCCTTGCTCGTGTAACCTTTTATTAAACTTGTTTGACAACTAGGAAATGTTGTGGGTTCGACATGATGATCATAGCGGAGTTGTTTGTTTGCGGTTTTGAAGCGTCGAACACAAGAAATAAATATGTGTGTAGTTGTTGAGAGGGTTTAGGGTGTAGGTGAGTTTTAAGAGTGTAAAGTGGTAAGGTATTTACATGAGTATTTTTAGGCAATGTTCTAGTTACATATTCCTAGTCCTAAAACCATCCATACTGTGCCCCCTATCTATTATTGTTTTCTGTCGGTTTTGGTTTATCCACATTGGTTGTTAATCCACAAGGTACTTTTCTTAATTAACAAGATATTCTGTTACAAATATGCTTATATACTTGAAATCTTGTGATTTGTGTGTGTATCTTGTGTTTAGCCGGTTATACAAAGGAAAAGAGAAGCCAATGGTTATTAACCATTGTGTAATAGATTATTAGGGGACATTTAGGACTAACATTAATTAATGGGAGTTTGTACATGTACTTAGCAATATCATGGAAGATTTCTAGGCGATTTGTATGTACATATGTATGCCGTGGGTTTTCATAGGGAATGAAGGATCCAAAGTGATCTTTAACCCATGTGTATTAGCTAACTAGAGACATGTTATGCAAATCTTAATTAAAACCTAGATGTACATTGTACTTAGTGAAAGATTTAAGGATTTTCTAGTTATTCTTGTCCCATAATTCGGCTCTAGTGGGTATTTAACACAAGAAATGATTTAATTTTGTGTTAAGGTTTTAAAAGTGGGTATTGGTTTGAGTTTAGGTAAGTCTAGGTATTTCCGGGGTCTGTCCAAATATATTTTATTGCGAAACGTAACCCTTTTACGTGACCAATAAAAATAAAATACGCAACGCACATAATTATCTTCTTAATAATTATATATTACTTGGTTGATGTAAACCTTAATTTATTTGATGACCGTTTATATTAATTGATTATTTATAGTCTACGCGATTTAGCTTAAAAGTAAATATTAAAAGTAAACGCGTATCGGACTAAAATAAATAGTGACGAATAATAGAAGTCGTAAAGTGACCTGAAATTGAGAAATGTTACAGTCTCCACCCGTTAAAAGAGCTTTGTCCTCAAAGCTTAAGACCTTGTAGTGTGTGACGAAGCCCGGTTTGTGAAGAGTTGTGGGTATTTTTGTTTGAACAAATCTTCACGTTCCCAGGTGAACTCAGGACCTCTCCTCGAGTTCCAGCAAACCTTAACCAATGGTATCCGGCTTCGCTTCAATCGGTTGATCTCCCGTTCCATGATTTCAACGGGTTCTTCCACAAACTGGAACTTATCTTCAACGTGAATTCAATCTAACGGCATGACTAATGGTTCGTCAGCGTAACATTTCTTTAGGTTAGACACATGGAAAGTATGATGAACTCTGCTCAACTCTTTGGGAAGTTCCAGCTTGTAGGCCACTTTCCCAACTTTGGCTAACACCCTGAAAGGTCCGACATATCTTGGATTCAGCTTGCCCCGCTTACTAAATCGTACAACCCCTTTCCACGGCGAGAACTTGAGCATAACTCTATCCCCAACTTCATACTCCATTGGCTTTCGCTTCCTATCAGCGTAGCTCTTTTATCGATCCTGAGCAGCTTGCATCCTTTGCTTGATTAGGATGATCTTTTCCGTTGTTTCTTGGATTAATTCTGGACCAGTTAGTTGAGCTTCCCCAACCTCGGCCCAGCACACCGGTGATCGACATTTTCGACCATACAGTGCCTCATAAGGGGCGGCCTTTATGCTAGCATGGTAACTATTATTGTATGAAAACTCGGCCAATGGAAAATGTTTAACCCAGCTTTTGCCAAAATCGATCACGCAAGCACGTAGCATGCCTCGAGAGTTTAAATGGTTCTCTCGCTCTGGCCGTCAGTTTCTGGATGATACGCAGTGCTCATACTAATATCTGTACCCAAAGCTTTCTGAAATGATCTCCAGAAATTTGAAGTAAATCTTCCATTACGATCACAGATAATTGAGGCAGGTATCCCGTGTCTTGCCACTATCCTGTTCAAGTACAACCTTGCCAATTTGTCTAATGGATCATTTTCCCTTATTAGCAAGAAATGGGCAGATTTGGTAAGTTGATCCACGATCACCCAGATGGTGTCAAAACCTTGCGACGACTTAGGAAGCTTGGTGATAAAATCCATCGCGATATTATCCCACTCCCACTCGGGTATCTCGGGTTGTACTTGCAATCCCGATGGCCTTTGATGTTCGGCCTTGACCCTCACACACGTCAGGCATTTGCTAACATACATGGTGATGTCTGCCTTCATATTGGGCCACCAATATAGCTTTTTCATGTCTTGATACATATTTTCCGAACCAGGATGGATAGAGTATTTTGACTTGTGAGATTCGTGCATAATCACGGATCTTAAATCTCCATAGCAAGGAAACCAACTCCTGCCGTGTAAACATAAGGTTCCATCGGCACGTGGTTCCAATCTTTCCTTGGGTATATCCCTTCTGATTGTACCGCCTACGTCTTCATTTACGAGATTCTTTGGGTTTTGGGCTTCGATCTGAGCTTCTAATATTCATTTGGGAAGATCCAAGCCAATTGTCATAACTAAGGCTCGAACCCGCAATGGCTCAATCCTTTCCTTATGGCTTAACGCATCGGCCACTACCTTTGCCTTCCCCGGGTGATAATGAATGTCGCAATCGTAATCACTTAACAACTCTAGCCAACGGCGTTGCCTCATGTTAAGCTCCTTCTGATCGAGAATGTGTTGTAGGCTTTTATGGTCGGTGAACACGGTGCATCTGGTTCCGTAAAGATAGTGTCTCCATATTTTTAGAGCAAATACCACCGATCCAAGTTCTAAATCATGAGTGGTGTAGTTCTTCTCGTGAACTTTTAGTTGTCGAGAAGCATAAGCAATCACATTCTCTCTCTGCATCAATACGGCACCTAAACCCTTGTGTGATGCATCACAGCAGACCACAAAGTCTTCGCTTCCGTCAGGTAAAGCCAGAATTGGTGCACTGCAAAACTTCTGTTTTATTAACTAAAAAGCATTCTCTTCCTTTTCACCCCAGTCGAACTTGATTCCTTTTTGAGTAAGTTTCGTCATTGACTTAGCAATCTTCGAAAATCCTTCGATGAACCTTCGATAGTAACCAGCAAGACCTAAAAATTGGCGGATCTCCGTTGGTGTCTTAGGAGATGCCCAATCTTTGATAGATTCTATCTTGGCTGGATCCACATGTATGCCTCTGCTATCAATGACATGTCCGAGAAATTGTACTTTCGGAATCCAAAATTCACATTTTGAAAATTTGGCATACAACTTCTCTTTCTTAAGCAATTCTAAAATGGCCTTGAGATGTTCTTCATGCTCTTTCTCGTCCTTTGAATAAATAAGTATGTCATCGATGAAGACAATTACGAACTTATCCAAGTAAGGCTTGCACACTCGGTTCATGAGGTCCATGAATACCGTAGGTGCGTTTGTTAGTCCGAATGGCATAACCTGAAACTCGTAATAACCATACCGAGTTTGTAATGCCGTCTTTGGAATGTCTTGCTCTCATACTCTAAGCTGGTGATAACCCGATCTCAAATCTATCTTTGAATAAACACTAGATCCCTGGAGTTGATCAAATAAATCATCGATCCTTGGGAGTGGATAACGATTCTTCAATGTCAGCTTATTTAACTCACGATAGTCAATGTACATCCTGAATGACCCATCCTCCTTTTTGACAAACAAGACCGGGGCTACCCAAGGTGAGGAATTGGGTCTTATGAAGCCTTTGTCGGAAATCTCTTGTAGTTGTTCTGACAATTCCTTCATTTCGGATGGTGCCAATCGATACGGTGCTCGAGCTATAGGAGCGGCTCCTGGAATTAAGTCAATCTGGAATTCCACTGATTGAGCTAGAGGAAGACCCAGCAAGTCCTTGGGAAACACTTCAGTAAAATCTCGGACGATTGGTACGTCCTTAAGTTGCTTTCCTTCTGACTTGTCCTCCTCTTTCTTGGCGAATTACTATGCCAAAAAGATCTGACATCCTTTTGCCATGTACTCTTGAGCCTTTGAACATGAGATAATGGTCAACCGAGATTCTCTCCCGTCGTTACTTTCGTTACCACGAAAAATCAGGGTTTCATTCCCATAGGGAACTCGAACAAGTTTCTTGTCACACACGATCACGGCGTGACACCTTCTTAACCAGTCCATGCCGATAATAACGTCGAAACTACCCAGTTCCACGGGCATTAGGTATATGTTGAACGGATGGTTTAAGAAAATTAAAGTACAACCCCGCATAATAGTGTCTACCCTGACTATTTTCCCGTCAGCTAATTCCACATCATAACTATTTTCTAATGGGGTGTGGGCGATGTCAATTAGGGAACTAAACGTAGAAGATATAAAGCTCCTATCGGCACCAGTGTCAAATAATATAGAAGCATAGCGGTTGTTTAAGAGGAACGTACCCGTGACGACATTGGAGTCTGGGTTTCCTGATGCATTACCTATTTTCTCCGCATTCCTAACTACATACACCCAGCCTTGTGCATTCTCGTTTCCTCCATCCTTATTCTTCAACTTTGGACAATCTCTATTGAAATTTCCTGGAGCTCCACATTCAAAATAACCATTGCCCTTCTGAGTATTAGCACCATTTGTATTGCCAGAACTCATGCAGTCGCGGGAAAAGTGCCCTACCTTGTTGCACTTGTGGAACTTCTGAGTACACGGGCCATTGTGATGAAAATGGCACTTGGTGCACTTGGGCAAAGATCCCCCATACGGCTTCTTCTCACCAGTCCCCATATTATAGACCTTGGCGACATTCTGCCTCTTGAAGGTTGTTGTTGATGACCATGGTTGTTTCTGGATGAATCATCAGCCTTCCTTTTGTTGTCAGACTGTCTTTCTGCATAGGTGCGGAGTTTCTGATCCATCAAGTCGTTGGCCAACTCAATAGTCTCATCCAACGTCTTGGGTCTGGCAGACTTGACATTTCCATAAATGTTATCAGGAAGTCCGTTGATGTACTTGTCAACCTTCTCAGTCTCATTAGCAACAAACTTGGTACATATCAGGGTTAGCTCTTGGAAACGTTCAGTGTATGCTGGAACATCGTTCCCTTTGACCTTTAGGTTCTACAACTCGATTTCTAGTTTCTTGATTTCACCCTGCGGACAATACTTGTTCGTTATTTTCTTCTTGAGCACTTCCCAAGTCATTGAATACGCATCAGGACCTAAGGTTCTTATCTGACCATTCCACCAAGTCAAGGCAGCACCTAACAGAGTGCAAGTGGCAAACTTAACCTGATTTTCAATAGCACAACCACTGATATTAAAGATTGACTCCATCTTTTCAATCCACCGAGTTAAACCAACCACGCCTTCTGTTCCTTTGAAATTCAAAGGTTGACAATTCATGAAGTCAACGTAGAAACAAAGGCGCGCAGTTTGTACGTTCCTTCGGTTATCCTCGTGTGAACTGTAGCTTCCGTCTCCATTGGTAGAGTTTCGCAGAAGAGCTTGATCAATCATAGATTGGACACTACGAGCTATAATAAACAGTAAAATACACGGGGTGACCGAGTCTTTTTCTAATATCTAACAATAATTCATGTTGTTTGTCTTTTGTTAGTTTTGTTTGATTATTTTTCTTTTATTGCATCTATAAAAAATAAAAAATAAAAGTTTATAAATTTTGCAGAAAGTACGCCGCACATTATCTTTTGTGCGCCGCACTTTCTGGGTCTGAATAAAGATATTTTATTTTTTGTATCTTAGATTGTTTTAAAACCAGTATTAGTATTCATTCCTGCGTGTTTGTATTTGTTTGGATTGCTTGTGTGTGTATGTTCGTTTGCGTGTTTATGTATTATGTTAAAATCTATAAAATATAAAAAGTTTTCTTATTTATCTTTTTATTTTGTGCTTGTGTGTCTGTGTTTGTTTGTCAGTGTTTGTGTTATATGCATTGTTAACTAATAAAATGATAAAAAAAAATAAATTTTTTTTTTATGTCATAATAAAACCGCCGCACATATACTGTTGTGCGGCGCACTTCTGTAAATTTTTTGCCGCGAACCTATTTTGAATTTTCAAAAAATTATAAAAAATTAGGTTATACGTATGCCGCACTTTCTTTTAAGTGTGACGCACTTCTGATTTTGCTAAAATAAAAAATATAAAAAAATTGTAAATTATTTATTTTATACCTTATATAATTATTGTATGTTTGATTTGTGCGAAAGATTAAAAATTAAAAAAACCCAAAAATATTTAATCTTTATTTGTTAGTAGTTATAAGTTTTCGTACCTTATGTGCTTAATATGTACTTGTCTTTAAACCAAAACTCAAAAAAAAAACTAAAAATCCAAAAATATTTTATGTGTGTTTGTTTTAGTAAATTGTGTATAAATTAAAATTTAAAAAAATAAAAAATAATAAAAATATAAAAAAGTTTTGAACTTTGTGGGTGTGTTCGCTGGAAACCCTCACGGGACTATAACTCGTCCACTCGGGGAACCGAGGGGTTTAAAAGCTTGTTGCATACGCTAAATGCAATCGTGTTGCCTACGAAAGTGCGCTTTAGTATTTTACTGTTTTCGTAGTTTTGTCTATTTTGCAGATTCAATAACAGGTGGAGGTTGGATGGTGGTGATAACGTATCACTTGGGGATGTAATATATTTGGAGTATTATCCGTGTTTGTCCGGTTTTGACCGTTTTCTTGTGATTTTTGCAATATCCGTACCTACACATACACAAACAACAAAATACTCAAATACAAGCATATTTTTGCACATTTTGATCATTTAAGAGCCATTTTGGATATAATAAAGATATGTGTTTTCACACATATCATTGTGCATATTGCTCAACTTAAGTGTTGGGAGAAAATAAATTAAAATTTTGACTCATTATTAAAAAGTATAAACTTTTGTTCGCCCTCTATAATCTAAAAATCTAATTTATTTTTAAATCTTTTGTCACTTAGGTTAATATATTAAGAATAAAACTTAATAAAACAAATTAAACTTTTGAAATCAGATGTTGTCTCGATTGATATAGCAGATTTTCGACGACGGACGGTAGGGGGTTGGATCGATGACATTCTTCCGTATTTATACCCATTACCAAAAAAATGTGAGGTTTACCTTTTAAATCTTATGGAAATAATTTTGGCCTTTAGCTTTCTCGAGTTAAGGTTCGAATGCAATTGCAAGTGTCTTATTCGTCGTTACGGCTGTGTATTTGTAATTTGTCGCCTTTTCTGGAGCATTGGTATCGGTTTAAAAATTGTATGAGTGTGCTGGTGATTTATTGATTCTAGAACTTGTGCTTGAAATCATTACGAGACCGCAGTAAGATCACGTTTGTGTGATATATGTATTTTTAAGTGATAAAGAGTCAACTTAGGATTAAACCAAATAGCCATTCCATTTAACATATTATTCTTTTAGCTAATTACACTGATTAGCTAATTACTCAAATAAAACCCTTATGTTAGCACTCATTTTTAGTGTTAGATACCCCTAGTTTAACCTCTAAGTCATTCTATTCAATTTTTTTATCCACTAAAAAAAAAATATACCCTTTCGCCTAGCCTTACCCCTTGTCGAAAGTCCCAATGGTTGTTTGTTAGTTGCTTGGTATGATTGGTTGATTTTTGCTTATGGTTTGCTCGCGCTTTGTTGTGAGTGTTGTGCCATTTCAATGAAGATGAAGAATGCACGCTTCGTGTTTCGTATTTTTTGGTGGTGTACACTTATACTAAGTGTGGGGAAATTGTTAGTTATGTGAAAAAAAGAAAAAAAAGAGAAAAAAGTATATAAAAGAAAAAAAGAAAAAGAAGAAAAAATGATGAATAAGAGTTGGATTATTGTTGGCACTTGTGAGGCATATTGTTATATCATCTGTACGAGTTCGAGGTTGAGATGTTCGATAACCTCGCGGGTTTGTGGATTGTCGTAACTAGCAACATGCTTTTCTTGGACTTGTCGACATGTATATTATAAAACCAAATCCAATATATATTTCTCATGCCTTATCCACATCCTTATTAACCCTTAGCCTGTACATTACAACCCGAAGTAAAAGTCCTCTTTTGATATTTATACCTGGTGCTTACGCCTTGTCGGTGCAGTTTTGTTTCTTGTACAAGCCTATGGTATGAAATGAATCATGTCTGAGCAATTGCGTGTGATTTCCCTTTTACCCTCTATTACATCACATACGAGTGTCTGAGTGAATTATACTTTTCTTTATTTGTGAGGTGCTTAGTCATGTTATAATAGCTTGAGAATCATTGGGTATTGTCACACATCTCTGCTTTCGCATATTAAAAATCCAAAAATATTTTTTATAATTCAGTGTTTGTTTTGTAAAACTTATTATTTTTCCTTATTTTTCTTGAGGACAAGCAAACCTTTAAGTGTGAGGAGGGGTGTTTGCGCCTTTTGCGCTTATTTATAAAAAATCAAAAATATTTTCGATAATTTCACACCCTACGAGGATTAGACGATTCACACCAAATCTCTAATTCCTTTACTCTAGTAAACCCGTTACCAAACACACTATTTGGCGACTTGTTGTTGATTTCTAGAGGGTTAGTGACAGCCCCTCGGGTTATATTAGGAGGTTCGGATGTTGGTTGTTTGTAGGAGCAATTGGTTATTGGTTTGGTTATGATGTAGTGTTCGTCGTTTGTTTTGGCAAATGTGAAACATGAATAATATTTGGATGATTTTGCTATGGCTTATGAATATGAATGTTTATGAATTCGATGTTATCTTTTCTTGGATCCTTGTTTATCCTTTGACTGATTGTTGCATCTATCATAGGCCGAAAGGGATAGTTGTAATGGTTGGTTTTGCGTCATTTGTCTATAATGATTCACTATCATACTTGTAAGAATTGTGTGGTAAATTGATAAACAACCCGAGTAGTATTATGTTTAAGACCCTTCCTTATGTTGACCGACCAGGTTGAGAGGAATTTATATGTATGCATATTTGATATAAACCAATCTTAATGCACTTGATATGCTTAGAATCATAGGTCGAAATATTTTCTTTGCATATTTGGTAGATATGCTTGTTATTATGATTACCCGTCATATATGACTTGTATGCTTTGTTTATATAAAGTCTTGCTCTATCTCTATCTATTATGTTATGTGGATCATGCCTTGTTTGTTTCTTACTTAGGTCCAATAAGTGTTCTAAAGGTCCGATTAAGTTTTAAAAAGCACACATGCACTTGTTAAGGTTATTTAAACTACACAAATAAAATTGGCTTATTAATAAGCTCGGATGAGCTTGTTTTAAGCTTATTGGGCTTGTTGGCCCAACAGCCTTAACCGAAAGTTAACCAAAGGGCCCATGAGGGTTTCCTTATTGATTCCAACTTATTTTACTAAGTCAATAAGATCATTTGAGTCTGTTTTAAGCAGTTTTAATCACATGGCTTATTCATTAATCGAATAACCTCCGGTAATGGGCTTTTAGGCCCATTACGAGCTTACTATGAGTTTTAAAGGTTTGGCTTGGTCCATTAAGGTCCACTGGATTGTCTAGACTTATTATGATCCTTATAAGTTGTTTAAGCTCTCAAGTAAGCTGTTTAAGCTTATTTGGAGCTTACGGGCTTCATTGGGTTCACGGCAATGGGCTACAAGCCCAATAAGGGTCCGGGTTGGTTTCTAAAACATATACCATGGTATCCTAGGCCTATGCAAGTTTGATAAGCATCTAGGCTTCCTATAAGCCCGAGAGTGCTTATTTATAAGTTGTGGGCTCACCGAATGGGCTTATTGGGCCTATTTGGTCTTGTACGCGGCTATTGGGCTAGAGAGGCCCAATAGGAGTCTAACTCATGCATGTTTGTCACATACAAGTTTACTGGTTTGCTTAGCTCAATTAATAAGCCTGAATTAGCTTATTAATAAGCCGTGGCTTTCCACTGTTGGGCTAGTTGGGCTAGTTGGGTCCGTACGTAAGTACGTTTGGTTTTCATGAGAATACAAGGCCTAATATTTCCCCCTAGCAACTCACATAAATTTCGCAAGGCTCTAATGATAGAAGGGTCGTGTATTTAACTTGTAAACACGTCGTGTCTTACATACAAACATTTGTTTAAGTATTGTATACGTTCCCAAGCCGAAGTGTCATGTTTACAATGAAAGTTTACGTATAGATTTATTACTATTTCGTGTATAATGTTTGTTGTTCGGGTCGAAGATCAAATTTTCATATACACAAAAGGTTTAAAGCCAAAGCTTGTTAATACTCCCATATGTCATGTGTTTCCTTGTACATTTACACCACACAAGTCGATATACAAGTAGTATTGCGTAATAACACTCATGTTTCTTATTTAACATGCGTGAACTATTCTAGCACATCCTATATACGTGCATACGTGACATGTGAACTAGTTAACAAGGTAAACAAGCATAATATAAGTGTTATGGGTTCGAACGTGACTTACAAAGGTCCTAGTGCCTTGTTTGGGTGTATGCGAGCAATGTGGCAACCTACGTGTGTAAAACATGATCAATAACCAAACCCTAAGCCTCAAAGATTTGTAAATACCCAATCCTAGCTCGTGTAAACCTTTTTATAAACTTGTATGACAACTACAAATGTTTGTGGGTTCGAATGAGATCAAGGGAGGTGTTTGTTTGCGGTTTGAAGCTCGAACATAAGAAATAAATATGTGTGTAGTTGTTTGAGAGTGTTTAGGGTGTATGTGAGTTTTCAAGAGTGTAAAGTGGTAAGTATACATGAGTATTTATAGGCAAAATGTCTAGTTACATATTCCTAGTCTAAAACCAACCAAATCGTGATCTATCTACTAGTGGTTTTGTGGTTTTGGTTAATCACACATAGTTTTGTTAAAACCACAAGGTACTATTCTTAATTACAAGATATATGTACAAGATATGCTTAGATACTTGAAATCTTGTGATTTGTGTGTGTGTCTTGTGTTTAGCCGGTTATACAAAGGAAAAGTAAAGCCAAATAGTTATTAACCATTGTGTAATAGATTAGTGGGTGACATTTAGGACAAACATTAATTAATAGGAGTTTGTACATGTACTTAGCAATATCATGGAAGATTTCTAGGTGATTTATGTGTACATATGTATGTCGTGGGTTTTCATAGTGAAGGAAGGATCCAAAGTGATCTTTAACTCAATAGTTTCATCCAACGTCTTGGGTTTGGCAGACTTGACGTTCCCATAAATGTTGTCAGGAAGTACACTGATGTACTTGTCAACCTTCTCGGCTTAAAACTTGGTACATATCAGGGTTAGTTCTTAGAAACGTTCAGTGTATGCTGGAACATCGTTCCCCTTGACCTTTAGGTTCCACAACTCGATTTCTAATTTCTTGATTTCACCCTGCGGACAATACTTGTCTGTCATCTTTTTCTTAAAGCACTTCCCAAAAGTCATTGCATAGCCTCAGGGACCTAAGGTTCTTATCTGACCATTCCACCAAGTCAAAGCTGCACCTAACAGAGTGCAGGTGGCAAACTTTACTTGATTCTTAATAGCACAACCACTGATATTAAAAACTAACTCCATCTCTTAATTCCATCGAGGTCAAAACGACCCGCCTTAATCCCCTTGAAGTTCAAAGGTTGAGACTTCATGAAGTCAGCGTAAAAACAAGGGCGCGCAGTTTGCATGTTCCTTCGATTATCCTCGTGCGAACTGTGGCTTCCATCTCCATTGGTGGAGTTTCGCAAAAGATCTTGGTCAATCATTGC
Source organism: Tanacetum coccineum (assembly GCA_026074375.1). Classification (NCBI taxonomy): domain Eukaryota; kingdom Viridiplantae; phylum Streptophyta; class Magnoliopsida; order Asterales; family Asteraceae; genus Tanacetum; species Tanacetum coccineum. Next base: position 20,586 of record BQNB010069582.1, on the reverse strand, counting down.
TTGGATGGATTCTGGAGTCATGTTGTTTGGGTTAGTGTTGTTAGGGTTAGTGTTGTTAACAGGGGTATTTGGTCCTCTTCTTGTTGTAGGTGCCATGATTTGTCTAGATCATAAAAGACAAAACATGAGGTTATATGACAGAATATAATAATGTATAGATGAGATACATGACTAATGGTTCGCCAGCGTAAGATTTCTTCAGATTAGACACATGGAAAGTATGGTGAACTCTGCTCAACTCTTGAGGAAGTTCCAGCCTGTAGGTAACTTTCCCAACTTTTGCTAACACCCTGAAAGGTCTGACATATCTCGGATTCAGCTTGCCCCGCTTACCGAACCGTACAACCCCTTTCCAAGACGAGACCTTAAGCATAACTCTGTCCCCATCCTCGAACGCCATCGGCTTTCGTTTCTGATCGGCGTAGCTCTTTTGTCGATCCTGAGTTGCTTGCATCCTTTGCTTGATCAGGATGATCTTTTCCGTTGTTTCTTGGATCAATTCCGGACCCGTCAGTTGGGCTTCCCCAACCTCAGCCCAGCACACCGGTGATCGACATTTTCGACCACACAATGCCTCATAAGGGGAAACCTTTATGCTAGCGTGATAATTGTTATTATAAGAAAACTCTGCCAATGGCAAATGTTTAACCCATGCCCTTGCCAAAATCGGTTCACGTAAGCACGAAACATGTCCTCGTAGAGTTTTTGAATGATTCTCTCGCTTTGGTCCGTTAGTTTTTTGGATGATAACGCAGTGCTCATGCTAATGTTTTATTGTACCACAAAGCTTCTGAAAAAATCTCCAGAAATTTAAAGTAAATCTTCCATCACGATCATAGATAATTGAGGCAGGTATCCCGTGTCTTGCCACTATCCTGTTCAGGTACAACCTTGCCAACTTGTCCAATGGATCATTCTCCCTTATTGGCAAGAAGTGAGCGGATTTTGTAAGTCGATCCACAATCACCCAGATGGTGTCAAAACCTTGCGACGACTTTAGAAGCTTGGTGATAAAAATCCATCATGATGTTATCCCACTTCCATTCGGTATCTCAGGTTTTTGTAACTACAATCCGACGGCCCTTGGATGTTCGGCCTTGACCCTCGCACACGTCAGGCATTTGCTAACATACGTGGCGATGTCTGCCTTCATATTGGGCCACCAATATAGCATTTTTCATGTCTATGATACATCTTCATCCGAACCTGGAGGATAATATAATTTTGACTTGTGGGATTCGTGCATAATCACGGATCTTAAGTCTCCATAGCAAGGTAACCAACTCCTGCCGTGTAAACATAAGGTTCCATCGGCACGTGGTTCCAATCTTTCCTTGGGTATATCCCTTCTGATTATACCGCCTACGTCTTCATTCATGAGATTCTCTGGTTTCTAGGCTTCGATCTGAGCTTCCAATATTTGTTTTGGAAGATCCAAGCCAATTTTCATAACTAAGGCTCGAACCCTCAATGGCTCAATCCGTTCCTTACGGCTCAACGCATCGGCCACTACGTTTGCCTTCCCCGGGTGATAACGAATGTCGCAATCGTAATCACTTAGCAATTCTAGCCAACGGCGCTGCCTCATGTTAAGCTCCTTCTGATCGAGAATGTGTTGTAGGCTTTTATGGTCGGTGAACACGGTGCATCTGGTTCCGTAAAGATAGTGTCTCTATATTTTTAGAGCAAATACCACCGATCCAAGTTCTAAATCATGAGTGGTGTAGTTCTTCTCGTGAACTTTTAGTTGTCGAGAAGCATAAGCAATCACCTTCTCTCTCTGCATCAATACAGCACCTAAACCCTTGTGTGACGCATCACAGTAGACCACAAAGTCTTCACTTCCTTTAGGTAAAGCCAGAATTGGTGCACTGCACAACTTCTGCTTTATTAACTGAAAAGCGTTCTCTTCCTTTTCACCCCAGTCGAACTTGATTCCTTTTCTGAGTAAGTTTCGTCATTGACTTAGCAATCTTTGAAAATCCTTTGATGAATCTTCGATAGTAACCAACAAGACCTAAAAATTGGCAGATCTCCGTTGGTGTCTTAAGACGTGCCCAATCTTTGATAGATTCTATCTTGGCTGGATCCACATGTATGCCTCTGCTATCTATGACGTGTCCGAGAAATTGTACCTTCGGGATCCAAAATTCACATTTTGAAAACTTAGCATACAACTGCTCCTTCTTAAGCAATTCCAAAATTGCCTTAAGATGTTCTTCGTGTTCCTTCTCGTTCTTTGAATAAATCAGTATGTCATCAATAAAGACAATTACGAACTTATCCAAGTAAGGCTTGCACACTCGGTTCATGAGGTCCATGAATACCGCAGGTGCGTTTGTCAGTCCGAATGGCATAACCTGGAACTCGTAATGGCCATACCGAGTTCAAAATGTCATCTTTAGAATGTCTTGCGCTCGCACTCTAAGCTGTGATATCCTGATCTCAAATCTATTTTCAAATAGATACTGGATCCCTGGAGTTGATCAAATAAATCATCGATCCTCGGGAGTGGATAACGATTCTTCACTGTCAGTTTATTTAATTCACGGTAGTCGATGCACATCCTAAATGACCCATCCTTCTTTTTGACAAACAAGACCGAGGCTCCCCAAGGTGAGGAACTAGGCCTTATGAATCCTTTGTCAGAAAGCTCTTGTAATTGTTCTGATAATTCCTTCATTTCGGATGGAGCCAATCGATACGGTGCTCGACCTACGGGTGCGGCTCCTGGAATTAAGTGTATTTGGAATTCCACTAGTCGAGTCGGAAGAAGACCTGGCAAGTCCTCAGGAAATACGTCAGGAAAATCTCAAACGATTGGCACGTCCTTTATTTGTTTTCCTAGCGACTTGTCCTCCTTTTTCTTGGCGGATATCTGCGCCAAAAAGACCTGGCATCCTTTTGCCATGTACTCTTTAGCTTTTGAACATGAGATAACTGTCAACCGGGATTCTCTCCCGTTGCTACTTTGGTTGCCACAAAAAGTAAAGTTTATTCATATCCCAAGGGAACTTAAACAAGTTTCTCATCGCACACGATCACGGCGTGACATCTTCTTAACCATTCCATACCGATAATGACGTCGAAACTACCCAGTTCCACGGGCATTAGATCTATGTTGAACGGATGGTCTAATAAATTTAAAGTGCAACCTCGTATAATAGTATCTATCCTGACTAATTTCCCATCAGCTAATTCGACATCATAACAATTTTCTAATAGAGTTGGGGCGATGTTAATCAAGGAACTAAATGCAGTGGATATAAAGCTTCTATCGGCACCAGTGTCGAATAAGATAGATGCATAGTGGTTATTTAAGAGGAACGTACCCGTGACGACATTGGCATCAGGGTTTCCCGGTGCATTTCCCCTCTTTTCTGCATTCCCAACTGCATAAACCCAGCCTTGTGCATTCCCATTTCCTCCATCTTTATTCTTCAGCTTAGGACAATCTCTCTTGAAATGCCCTGGTGCTCCACACTCAAAACAACCATTTCCTTTGGGGGCTGCCCCATTGCCCTTCTGAGTATTAGCAACATTTGTGTTACCAGTACTCCTGCAATCGCGAGCAAAGTGCCCTACTTTGTTACACTTGTGGCACCTCTGGGTGCACGGGCCATTGTGGTGAAGATGGCACTTGGTGCATTTGGGCAGAGATCCCCCATAAGGCTTCCTTTTGCCTGTCCCCATATTGTAGACCTTGGCGACATTTTGCCTCTTGAAGGGTTGTTGCTGGTGACCATGGTTGTTTCTGGATGAATCATCAGCCTTCCTTTTGTTGTCAGACTGCCTTTCTGCGTAGGTGCGGAGTTTCTGATCCATCAAGTCATTGGCCAACTCAATAGTCTCATCCAACGTCTTGGGTCTGGCAGACTTGACGTTCCTATAAATGTTGTCTGGAAGTCCATTGATGTACTTGTCAACCTTCTCGGTTTTGTTGGCAACAAACTTGGTACATATCAGGGTAGTTTCTTGAAACGTTCAGTGTATGCTGAACATCGTGTCCCCTGACCAGTAGATTCCACAACTCAATTTCTAATTTCTTTAATTTCACCCTGCGACAATAACTTGTCCGACCTCTTTATCTTGAGCACTTCCCAACGTCATTGCATAAGCCTCAGACCTAAGGTTTACTAACAGACCATGTCCACAAGTCAAGCAGCACCTAACAGAGTGTAGGTGGCAAACTTTACTTGATTCTCAATGGCACAACCACTGATATTGAAAACTGACTCCATCTTCTCAATCCACCGAGTCAAACCGACCACGCCTTCAGTTCCCTTGAAGTTCAAAGGTTGACACTTCATGAAGTCAGCGTAATAGCAAGGGCGCGCAGTTTGCACATGCCTTCGGTTATCCTCGTGCGAACTGTGGCTTCCATCTCCATTGGTGGAGTTTCGCAAAAGAGCTTGGTCAATCATTGCTTGGATGGATTCTGGAGTCATGTTGTTTGGGTTGGTGTTGTTAACAGGGGTATTTGGTCCTCTTCTGGTCGTAGGTGCCATGATTTGTCTAGATCACAAAAGACAAAACATGAGGTTATATGACAGAATATAATAATGTATAGATGAGATATTAACACAAGAGAGGTATATAGTACAACATAACACATCTATTTCATTCATAACTTTGAAAATTTTACATGAAATAGTTGTCTGAGTACACATAATACAATACAAAAGATCTAAGGCTATGTTAGCGGGGAAAACCCCTAATACTTAACATGCATGTACAATGACCTAGCAAGATAAAATAACATAAATCACTAGATGTGACTGTCAGCATCCCCAGAAGCATCCTGGTGATCTGGAATCCTAGCCTCTGGTCCTGGCTGTCTAGCTCTCCTCTGTTTGCAGTGATAACAACTCGGCCTGCATGTCGCTCATCTCTCACCTCATGTCTCTAATGACGTCCGGATAGTCTTAACCTCTGTGCCTGACTGTCTAGCGCCGAGTCACTCGACAGCGCTGCTAACTAAGCCTGCTGCATCTAAAAGCGAGTCTCATGTACCTGATGCTGTGTCTGAATGAGAGTACCCTGCAGCTAATAGGCTTGACTGGTATGACCTGGAGATGGGTTCTCGTGGTAGCAAACACAATGATCACATGGTCTGAAGCTCCTGATGAGTCGCCTGACTCAATCCTATCGAGTAAGCCCAAGCCTCTCGAGAAGCATAGGCCTCCTCCTCCACCATCCATACTGTCTCCTGGAGAGTCATCCTATCCCCCATAAGTAAATCGACCCGCTGCGAGTCCATATCGACTCGCTGTGATATACGAGACCTACTATCCTGAGCATCCTCTAGTAAAGCATACAAGTCCTGTGTATCATGCTCATGGAGCTCAGCAAGCTCTGTGACCCTAGTATTGACCTCTCCTAAGGTCACCGGTGCTATCTCAGGCACTGCCTCTGCTGGATCTACCCAAGTATCCCTAATACCGTACCCAACATCTCTAATCCCCTGTCGTCTCTCCTCAGCATCTACCGTGCTGACAAACCCATAATCTATCCCCCGACCTCTGGTAGGTCTAGCAGTAGAACTCTCTCCAATCTCATATCGGGAGCCTAGAGTGGACAAACACAACCTCTTGCGAGGTGGCTGCTCAGACTCAGGAATCTCGTCCCTATGGTCAACAGGTGGTGGTATGTATAGAGATGGTGGTAGTGGTGGTAGTGAAGGTGATGGTAATGCGGCAGTAATTGTGTCAATAAGAGCCTGAGTAGATGGCTACACTCAGTGTCAGAGATTTAGGTTTGGACACCCAGATGGAATGGTAGTAAGGGTAATGGTACAGGTGGTGGTGATAAGATAGTCAAATGGACCATCCTCTGTCTCATCATCCTCGTACTCCTCTGGATCCTCCTTAGGATCCGACTCAGTAACATATCTGGGCGACTCAACAGTGGGTGAATCAACAGGAGGTAATGGCTTCTCCTCACTGGTGATAGTGGGGCTACTGGCTGTATTGGGAGTCCGTCGTATCCTAATAAGATAACCCGTGGGATGCCTCCCTCAGATATCTCCTCATCATCGGCTCCCTAGAAGGCTTTTTTGGGCTCAGAGTCGGTGTAGACAGAAGTGTATGTGACAGCTGATGAAGCAGAAGACATGACTGCTGCAAAAGCAAAAATAACTTATATAAGTATTACTTATAAAAAGAATATATGTATGATATGACCATAAGTGTAAATTATAAGAGACTTATAGTAATATACGTAATATAATTTATATACACGTATATCAATCATGTAAGCACTTAGTAACTACTAATGCTAAAGCAGTGTATGTCATGTAAGCACATAAATTTGATGCAACAAGTAATGTGTGTATGTCCCATACAAACCCCGTTTGTAAATCAAGTGTTTGAAAATGGTTATAGTCCAGACAAGACTTTTGACCTGGTTCTCTATAACCTGGCTCTGATACCAATCTGTAACACCCTCAAATCTGAGTACGCAGCGGAATGTTGAATATCCGAGGGCGTTACTTTATGGATCAATAGCACAAGATCTGAGAACGACTACTAAACGTGTCGTTTGAAAAAGATACATTGGATTAACAAAATACTTGTTTGTTACATAAGCCCATGGCTTCAAATTGTTCAACAATATAAATAAAGATTCCGGTTTATAACAATTGTCCCCAAAATGTAATAAGACCCCAAATCTTAAGTGTTGACTCTTCAATTATTGACTTCCAATGTATCATCGCACCTCGTGCCTTATTGACCTGAAAAACATGCTTAAAACGTCAACATAAAGTTGGTGAATTCATAGGTTTATGTAAATCAATAGTAGGACCGCAAGATTTCCAAGTGTATGATTAAGCAACAAATGCAAACATCATAAAAAGTAATTACGTTTTCCTAAGCTCATGACACTGAAGCTCGACATGTATGAATGCAATATATTGCCAATGAATGCCCGTGAATGATGTTTTAACCCGCAACATCCCAAATCCGACATGGTATACGTTCGTTCCCAGTGATAGCTAATCACCCGAACGGGGATTGTCAATCCCAAATAGATCTATCTATAACATTCGCGCTCACAATCCAGTAATTGACAGTTCATGATAAAGGGCTCAGTGGGTTATCGCTACTTAGGCAAACACGTAATCATTGTATAAAATGTACACTTGCGTCCAATTTGTAAAACAAAGCATGTTCTCACCCCAAGGATGTAAATCATTTAAATAATTGTAAAACATGGGGCTATGAACTCACCTTAGTAAATAGTCCTCTGAAATGATATTTAATTTTTTAGAATATCCAATATGAATCAACACCGTCAAATACCTAAGTAAAGTAACGCCATCCTAGTCTACAATTAGGCAAAAGACTCAATGTATTAACTACAATATAGTTTCTAGTTTAATAATAGTTATCACTTGTGTGGTGGTGAACGTATTTAATTATTAGAAATTGTGATGGCTTCTTGGACAAGGTATAAGATTTCCCACGTTCTAGTATACGTATAAACGTTTATTAAAAAATATCCATATTTATTAAGTCGTGGTTTAACTTGTTATAATATTTGATAAACATATAACTCGTCTGATTCGTTAAGTGTTTATAAAAATCACTTTTGTTTACAAAATAGTTACTTGTAATTACAAAACAGCCCTTGGGTATATAGAATATATACTATTTCACCTTTCAAACCCTCAAGTTTCAATAATTACACTTTTAGTCCTTTAACTTTACAAAGTTACACTTCAGTTCCTTATAGGTTTGAAACATCCCCCTGGTTTCCAGAATTGACAAAAACAGTCCCTGGACTTGTTAAATTTAGCAAATGACTGTTTTGACCCTTAAGTTTATAAATTGGCACTTTTAGTCTACCAACTTTGTAAAAATTACATTTTTACTCCAATTAAATCCCAACAAGTGGCATTATGTTTAATTAAATCCAAATAAGCCATATAAGCTGCCCTAGCTTATAAATAAGCTTTAACGAGCTTATTTTGGCTTAATGGGCCTTATTGGGCCCATTAAAGTCCATTAAGCGTTCTAAGGGTCCATTTAAGTTTTAAAAAGCACAAATGCCTCCATTAAGCTTATTCAAGTCTGTTAAGTTGGAAATAAGCTCGGGGGAGCTTATTGGAGCTTATTCGAGCTTATTGGGCTCGTGAGCCCAATAACTCAAACCCGAAGGGTTTTTAAAGTCCATTAAGGTTTAAATGTCATGGCCCAACTTATTTTATAGCCCTTAATAAGCTTCATTGGGTCTGTTTTTGGTTCGGCTTATCAAATAAGCAATAAGCTTCGATATTGGGCCTTAGGGTCCAATATGAGCCCGTTAAGTCTTTTAGGCTTTTTGGCTTATTCCCTAAAGGTCCATTAGTGTTAGTTAGGTCCAATAAGTTCATTAAAACCTTACAAATTCACCAATAAGCTGCTTAAGCTTATCGTGAGCTTATTGGCTCGCGTTGGGCTCACGGTAATAGGCTACAAGCCCAATAAGGGTTCGGGTTGGTTTCTAAAACATATACCATGGTATCCTAGGCCTATGCAAGTTTGATAAGCACCTAGGCTTCCTATAAGCCCGAGAGTGCTTATTTATAAGCTGTGGGCTCACCGAATGGGCTTATTGGGCCCATTTGGTCTTGTACGCGGCTATTGGGCTAGAGAGGCCCAATAGGAGTCTAACTCATGCATGTTTGTCACATATAAGTTTACTAGTTTGCTTAGCTCAATTAATAAGCCCGAATGAGCTTATTAATAAGCCGTGGCTTTCCACTGTTGGGCTAGTTGGGCTAGTTGGGCCCGTACGTAAGTACGTTTGGTTTTCATGAGAATACAAGGCCCAATATTTCCCCCTAGCAACTCACATAAATTTCGCAAGGCTCTAATGACAGAAGGGTCGTGTATTTAACTTGTAAACACGTCGTGTCTTACATGCAAACGTTTGTTTAAGTATCGTATATGTTCCCAAGCCGAAGTGTCACCGTTAACAATTAAAAAAGTTTACGTATATATTTAATTACTATTTCGTGAATAAAGTTTGTTTATGGGTCGAAGACCAAGTTTTTTAATATACGATCAAAAGGTTTAAAGCAAAGCTTGTTAATACTCCCTATATGTCATGGTTTCTTGTACATTACACCACACAATCTATATACAAGTAGTATTCGTAATAACACTCATGTTTCTTATTTAACATGCGTGAACTATTCAAGCATAAACATCCTAAATACGTGCATAATGACCATGTTAACCTAGTAACAAGGTAAATAGCCATAAAAAAAGTGTTAAGGTGTCGAACATGACTACAAAGGTCCTAGTGCCTTGTTGGGTGTATGCGAGCAATGTGGCAACCCACGTGTGTAAAACACGATCAATAACAAACCCTATGGCCTCAAAGCTTTGTAAATACCCAAACCTAGCTTGTGTAAACCTTTTTATAAACTTGTATAACAACTAGAAATGTTTGTGGGTTCGAATGAGTCAAGGGAGGTGTTTGTTTGCGTTTGAAGCTCGAACAGAAGAAATAAAAATGTGTGTAGTTTGTTTGAGAGTGTTTAGGGTGTAAGTGAGTTTTTCAAGAGTGTAAAAGAATAAGTATACATGGATTATTTATAGAGAGCAAATGTCTAGTTACATATTCCTAGTCCTAAAACCAAACCAAATCGTGCCCTATCTACTGCGTTTTTGTGGTTTGGTTAAATCACACAAATTTTTCTTTAAAACCACAAGGTACTATTCTTATTTACAAGATATATGTACAAAATGCTTATATACTTGAAAACTTGTGATTGTGTTGTGCTTGAGTTTAAGCCGAGATACAAAGGAAAAAGTGAAGCCAAATAGTTTATAAACCATTATGTAATAGATTAGGTGGACATTTAGGACAAACATAAATTATGGGGAGTTTGGATCATGTACTATACAATATCATGGAAGATTTCTAGGTGATTTTTGTACTTTATGTATGACCGTGGTTTTTCATAGTGGAAGGAAGATCCAAAAGTGATTCTTTAACCCATGTGATTAGCTGACTAGAGACAGTTGTACAAATCTAAATTAAAACCTAGATGTACATTATAACTTATGTAAGATTTTAAAGGATTTTCTAGTTTTATTCTTGTCCCATAATTCGCCTTTAGTGGGTATATAAACACAAATTGATTTAATTTTGTGTAAGGTTTTTAAAAGTTGTATGGTTTGAGTCTAGGTAAGTCTAGGTATTCCAGGGTATGTCCAAAGTTTTTATTGCAAACCGCAACCCTCTTATCTGACCAATAAAAAAAAATACGCAACGCAAAATTATCTTCTTAATAGTTATATATTACTTGGTAGATGTAAACCTTAATTTATTTGACGACCCGTTACAATAATTGATTATTAATAGCAACGCTATTTAGCTTAAAAAGTAAATATTAAAAGTAAACGCGTATCGGACTAAAATAAATAGTGACGAATAATAGAAGTTGTAAAGTGACCTGAAATTGAGAAATGTTACAGTAGGAAGGTCGGTATGATATGTTCCCTCGGTCTCTTGGAAGAATGCAAGAGATGAAAGATCCCATTCATTTGTGAAGAAGGCTTGACCATTGTATGGAATTCTGAGAATTTGACCAAACTGTACGAGTGAGAGAGTGATGAATTTGTTTTGAACCATGAAGGAAATTAGGATGAAACCAGAACAACTCTTTGAAGAGTGACTTGACTATAAAAGTCTAGGATAAAATGAGGAACAATTGGCTCATTGATTTCGTAGAGACAATTGAGACGTATGTTGGAAAAACAACGATCGATGTGATTAGATGTGTAGTAAAGTTGATCAACAACTCTACCCTCATGAATGCATCGATCTTCGATAGGTTTGTAGAAGTTTGCGATAGTGGGAGAAATACCGGGTGTTTGGGATACTTTGGGAATGTAAGAGAGGGTAAGAGAAGTATCACCAACTATTGCTCGGGGCATGTTTATCACCTAAACAAGACAAAAACAACAAAAATATTACATAAAAAAGTTATAAAAACAACTTATGTGGAACAAAGATTAGATCGACTATAAAATTAAAAACCTAAGAAGTAGTCCAAATGTTCCTTAGTTTATTTTTGTCTCAAGCTAGAGTATCAAAAAATATATATTAATATATTTTGACACCTAGTATAATCTTGTCAAGTGTTTTGATGCTAAATAAGTAGAGTAAGGATTATTTCGATCTTAGATTAAAATTCTAGGAGATAATCCAAACGCTCCTTCATTAACATATGTCTTGAATAAGAACGTCGAAAGATATACATTACGTAGTATATTACGCCGAATAAATTTAGTTCATTACGTTTGACTTAACAAAAATGGGATGATGTTAATTTTGACTCAAAATAACAATTTAAAATGTTAAACCAAACGCCCTCATATTTTAAATTTTTTATTAAATGTATCAAAATATTTAGAGGGGGGGAGGTTGAATAGTTTACCACTTTTTAATTTGATGTGTAGTTTGTTTATAAAAACTTAGATTCAACTTTATGTGATCTCAATATGTGTACAATATGAACAATATAAGTAAGTAAATAAGTGATAAATAAGTATGCAAGACAAGAGATAAGAGTTAGAAAGATCAAACCACAACACAAGGATTTATAGTGGTTCGGTAACGAAGCACCTCTTCGCCCTACTCCACTCCCCGAGCACGAAACTCAAGAGTTCTCTTCACTACGTCAACAAACTCTCTTTAGGTGGAGAAAACCGTACACAACTAAGCTTACACCGATTTCCGACACTAAGCCAAATGTCGAGTTCTAATTCTAGCTAGAACCAATCTATCTCAACTTTTGTATTTTGAGGATTAAAATACTAACCGCACTACTTCACAACAATTCACTACTTCACTCCACTTCACAACTTCTCTTCACTTCACTACTTCACTTCACTTCACTTCACAACTTCACTACGCTTCACAACTTCACTATGCTTCACAACTTCACTTCACCTAGACACTACTACGATCACACCAATCTAACACTACTTACTAAGATCACCACGATCTAACCATACTTACAATGATCACCACAATCTACTTATTACACACAACTACAATACACACCTTCACAATATACACAAATGATTTACAAGATATACTTACACCTTCACAATAACAAAAACAAAACTACAATACTTCTTGATTTGATGATAAGAAGTATTCTTCTCTTGCACTTGAGGAATTGAGCTTGAATCACTTGGAAACAAAGCTTTATGATTAAATGATCAAAGGATTGTAGAAGATGTGTGGACTGATTTAAGACAGAAAAGAATGAGTGCAAAAGGTGAGAAAATCAGTAGGGAACAGTCCAGTATTTATAGGCAAGCTGGGGAGCGTTTTTGTCTGGCCGGCCCCCTTAGCTCTATGGCCGGCCCCCTTATCACTAAGGGGGCCGCCCTTATATTTAAGGGGGCCGCCCAGGCTCAGACGCTCCCTTTTTTGTCTTTTCCAGGGGAGGTGTTTTCTGGAACATTTCTAGCCGTTTTTGGGTAGAAAATTTGAATTCAAAATATTTATTTTGAATAAAACATTTCTTTTAAATGTAGAAAATGTTTTGTAAAAGTTATAAAAATGTTTGTAACATTTTATAAAAAATATGAGGTTGAATAAAAATTCCTTTGATCATAAAATGCATTAAGCATTTATTTATTCATACCTTTAAGTGATTAAATTTTCGAAATGAAAATTTACTACTAATTACTTGTTTACGTTTAATTTTACATTGAGCGTTTTTACATTTTGTGATTATCAAAACGTAGTGAGATCAAAAAATATTAATAACGTTTTTAGGCATTATTTCTATCAATAGATAGAGCATAGGAATGATGGAGCATTAAATTACCTGGATCGAATATGGGTTCCTTTGAAGGGTGATGTGAGAACCCTGATAATGGATGAAGCTCATAAGTCGAAGTACTCTGTACACCCAGAAGCTAATAAGATGTATTATAACCTTAGAGATAGGTTTGAAGGTTAAGGCTGAACATCATAGGCTATCTGGCTTACGGCAGCAACCTGAGATCCCTGAATGGAAATGGGAAAGAATAGCAATGGATTTTGTTATGAAGTTACTGTGGACTAGTAGTGGGCATGACACAATCTGGGATCCATTATTGACCGGATGACTTACGTGCTGTCTCATTATTTCTACCTATGCGTGAGGATTATAAGATGGATAGGTTAGCTAGACTATATCTGAATGAGATTGTAGCTAGGCATGGTGTGCCAATCTCGATCATATCGGATCGTGATAGTTGTTTCACGTCAAAGTTTTGGCAGTCAATGCAAGAGGTATTAGGAACCTGATTAGATATGAGTATGGATTACCACCCTCAGACCGACGGTCAGAGTGAGTGTATAATTCAGACTTTGGAAGACATTCTTAGGATGTGTGTCCTTGACTTCAGGGGAAGTTAGGATGTTCATCTTCCATTAGTTGAGTTTTCATATAACAATAGTTATCATTTTAGTGTGAGATGTGCGTCGTTTGAGGCTTTGTATGGTAGAAAATGTCATTCCCCGATCATGTGGGCAGAGGTTGGAGAGGGTCAGTTGATAGGACCTGAGTTAGTACAAGAGACCACTGAGAAGATCTGCAAATTAAGGATAGACTTAAGGCTATACGAGATCATCAGAAAATCTATGCCGATAAGAGGAGAAAACCCCTAGAGTTTAGTGTAGGTGAGTATGTCTTGCTCAAAGTGTCGCCTTAGAAAGGTGTGGTACGCTTTGGAAAGAAGGGGAAATTAGCACCTAGGTTCGTTGGACCATTTGAGATCACTGAGAGGATCAGTCCAGTGGCTTATAGACTTAGATTGCTTAAGGAATTGAATGGTGTTCATGACACGTTCCACGTGTCGAACGTTAAGTAATGTTTGGCTGATCCAACACTGCAAGTTCCCTTGGATGAGATCCAAGTAGATGCTAAGTTGAACTTTGTGGAAGAGCCTATAGAAATCTTGGAACGAGAGTTCAAGAAGCTTAAGCGTAGTAGGATTGCCACTGTCAAGGTACGGTGGAATTCAAAACGTGGACCTGAATTCACGTAGGAACGTGAAGATCAGATGAAACTTGGGTATCCGCATCTGTTTAGTTCTGGTAATAGTTAAATTTCGGCGGCAAAATTCTTTTAAGGGGGTAGAATGTAACCCTTGCCTATTTTTGTGATTTGAATGTTCTAATTTAGTCCTTTGACTATTTGACTTTTGTCAATTTTGTTAGAACCTGCACCGTGTTGACGGTGGTGAATTTATGTGATTGAGGTGTTTTATGGTTTTGTGGTGTATAATAATCATTTTTAGAGGGTATTATTATATTCCGGGTGGTTTGACCCGTGAATAGCGTGAAATGCCAAAAACGAGTCCCGACACGTCCGATAATGTTCAAAATGATTTTTGGGAAGTTTAATGTGGAAATAAGTCGTGTATATACTCTAAGTTATGGGAAAAGTATTTTTAAAGTGAATAAAAATGCTAAGTAACTTTGGGAAATATTTTACGATCAAGGTTTTTGAGTTTTAAGTGAACCCGACACAAAAAGAAGGCAACCCGAGCCCCCTAGGATACCATATCCAGTTTTGAGCTTAAGGAGGGGACAAGGAGGCTTGTTTTTAAGAAGGTGTCTAGTTGATACATGTATATCTTGTCTCATTTGGATTTTAAACACACATAGTTACAAAAAACACACATTCTTGCTCTCTTTATTTCTTTGGCTGATCCGAGCAGCAACACACACAAAAACACACTTATTTTTGAAGTTTTGATCAAGAACAAGAAGGTCTAAGTCATCCGAGTTGATACCAATAGGCGTGGGTTCGTAAAAATAACGTTTGGGTTGTCGGTTTCATGTTAAATCTCGTTTTCAAAACCCTAATTGTAAGTTTTCTAAATCTTGATATAACTTTTACTTTTGTGTATTAAATGATGCATAGAAGCTAGTTGTACGGTGCGTTTGTTAAAAACCGAACATGAAAAATTTGCAAAAAGAATAAGGGTTGCGTTTGGTTCGAATGGAAGATAAAAGAGGAATAAGGTTTTTTTGTAGTTTTATTTCCGTGGTTGTGATGGTTGAAAAACATTTGTTTGCTATTTAGCTTATTTTGGTTAGTGGTGAATTTTGGCTTATTATTAAGCATTTTCGAGCTTATTTTGGGCTTATTAGCTCTCGGAAATTTTGAGTAATACAAGGAAAGTATTTTTGGTTGTTCACCTCGTATGTCGTATATAAGATTATGGCTTTGAAGGCTATAAAAGCCCAACTTCCTAGCTTATATCAGACGTGAGATTACAAAGGAAAGCACAGAAACTCTTTTCCCTTTTCCCTATTAAAGTCAGACGAAAATCAAAACCCAAAACAAGGTTATCATTGTTTTTCGGTTCCCCCTTTTACCTACTGCTTAATTTTGGTTAACCCTTATAGGGTTTTCTTTGTGTGATTCGATCCCACATAAGATCCAGGAGGTTTAAGTTGTTGGTTTATTCATTGTCAAGGCGTGACAATAGTCGATAGCATCTAGGGTTTATTTTCATTGATTTTCGGTTGTGTTTACCTATTTCGGTTACAACCGAATTCGGTGAAGCCTTTGGTTTTGCCTTCTGATTTTCGGTACCAAGTACAAGAGTGGTGTTGGGCTTTTGTTCAGGGGTGATTATATTACAAGTGTTGTTTGGTTTACACGTGAGGTTTGGACTAGCATCCGGGCGTGCTTGTTTACGTGTTTGTGTGAGCACTCGTAGAGGTGACAATTTAGTCACTCGTTTCTCGTTCTCAGTTTTATTAATTTGCTGGTGTCTTCGAGGGTTAGTATTCTATTTACTTTTCATGTCCCTTGTTATGTTTAATGTATGTTAATAATATGTACTAGACTAGATCTATCCGCTGCGTACTCGTAAGAGTTAAATTGGTTAACTTGAGTGTTAAATTCCAACAGTGGCATCACGAGTCAACTTGTTTAGTATACATGTATTACATACGATTTAAAACACGCTAGGGCTGCATGAAATTGGTTTATTTATTGTTTTTATTGAAAATTATGGCAACGACATGCAATCATTGCCATAAATAATGAATAAACAACCTAGAATCAACACAAACATAAAATGATAAAAAGAAGTATAGATTAAAAATTAAATGTTAATTAAGTTGCTATGTTAATCTATTCTTGTTTTATCTTGGCTGTAAGACTCACGCAATCATTATAGATGATGTATGTGTGATTTCTAGCACTTAGCAGAAAACCTAGTTGAGAGTTTAAGTGTTCTCGAATTGTGGAAACTCTTAGAGACCTCGAGCATTAATGATTTACTGCTTTCATTATAAGAGTGTGTACCTCAATTATTCAATCCAAAATTAGTCTGTTTTTAATGCCTATATGTGATATATCCTTGTTTCTATCAATATTTTGCAAAATATAGATATTATGAAACTCTATAAACTGGACTAATACTTATAAAGAAATATTTGGATTGAACATGGTCTAATATACACACATAATTATTATTCCTTGTGACAGTATTATGTGTTCTTTGCGAAACGGGTTTTGGACAAATTAATATGGGACATAAAATTATGAGATTTGATTTCTTGATGAAGCTTTAGTTTTACATCCGCGGTATGGGTTGAATTGATTCTTTAATTTTACCCGCCCCACTACATTGCTTCGGCATATGAGGGAATTATTAGAATTAACTTGGTCTTCGGACTAAGGAGAAGTACAATAATGGGTTTTGATCCAAACTTGTAATCCCACCATATTGGCATCAATAAAACTAATGTTAACAAAAGGGGTTTCTTAACATACAATAGCATCATTAGTCAATTGGAAGTACGGCTCACCCATTATGGACAAACTATAAGAGAAGTTTAAGGCGGGTTGAAGTAAGATTCCCCAAATGAAGTCAGGTTTTTAATACGCTTCGCGCTGACCTGTTTCTCCGCTTCTTTGTGCGTCTAGAATGGAGCTAAACCGTAACATTGACAAAATGATGTGCTATACCAAAAGTTTAACAAAATGTTTTCTAAATTTTTTTTTTTTTTTTGTGCTACAAGTTGTTTTGCATGCTTCTTGTACACAACTTTGTCACATTTATGTGTATACCCTTATATGAAGTTTTAAGTCTATGCCAGCCAAACCTAGAACACGTGCATTTGGCTTGACCTCTCTGGTCAGACCTAAGGGCCTTGCCAACCCATGGCGAATTTTTTTTCATAGGTCAGACCTATATCAATTTTCGCACGTTCTGTTTTGGTGGACTTAAATCGAGTTTCCCTGGTCCAGCACCTCGGACCCGAGGCATAAGATGAGACCAAATATGCTTTTGACATTACTATAAGAGTTACTAATGTCATTAGTCTCATAAATCTAAGAGTTGCATTCCATGCAATTAACGCTCGTCGCTTACCTCTTGCCCTACTTGTTTACACGTTGGTCAGACCTTCTGTAATAAGTGGGAGGTCAAGTTGGATCTTAGTCTTATTAGTAATTAATTGGGTAGTTAATTCCTTTAAGAATTTAATTATCGACAATACTAATATTTGAACTTTTTCTAAATTGTAGATGACAACCTCGTCAGCTAACAATTCGGTCTTCAGGGGCTTCTTCGAGAAGCAAAAACTGACTGGACCCAACTTTATTGATTGGTATCGACAACTTAGGATTGTACTATCAATTGAGGATAAGTTGAATTACCTAGAGCAGCCACTTCCTCCTGCTCCTGTCCCAGAAGCTGGTCAGCAAGTTGCTCCAGAAATCCTTGCAGCTCATACTGCTTGGGTTAAAGGATCAAAAGAGATTGCTGGACTCATGCTCATGACCATGGAGCCAGAGATCCAACGAAATCTGGAAAATCTCCATGCTAATGACATGTTAAAGGAGTTAAAAACTCTGTTTGCCCAACAAGCAGAGCAGGAGCTTCTTCAGACTACGCGTGATTTTTACGCTTGTAAATAGGAAGAAGGGCAGTCAGTTAGCTCGTATGTTCTGAAAATGAATGGCTATATTGACAATCTAGAGCGTTTGGGGCACCCCGTGACACTTGGCCTTGCTGTGAGTCTGATTCTTATCGGTCAACGAAAGAAATTTGATAGGTTTGTGCAAGAATAACAACAATCAAAGCCTGGGGAAACGTGTTAACGGAGTTGCATGCATGCTAAGCTCCATGAGCAAACTCTTAATCTGCCCAAAAACAACTCTCCTGCTCTACATGCTATTCGAGCTGGTAAAGTCCAGAAAGGTAAAAAGCACAGCAAATCGCAACCCCAAAAGGCTGCCAGGGGACAAATCAAAGGAATGGGAAAAATAAGCATGCTTATGCTCCCAAGCCTAATATTCCCCCTCCAACCAAGAGGGAAGAACCCCATAAAGGACCAACAGTCATGAGATGTGGTGAGACAGGACATTGGAAGAGGAACTGCCTCAGTACTAGCCGAGTGCTAAAGAAGAAAAAACGCAGCCTCTAAGGCGAGTGGTGGTTCAGGTATCTTCGTTATAGAACTCAATACTTTTCCTTAACAGATCATGGATCTATGACACTGGTTGTTTTTTTTGGTGTACTCATATTGTAAAACCAACCAGGTTCTAAGGGCAAGTAGTAAACTGAAGTCGGGGCTCATTACTTGTACGAGGGCAATGGTCCAACGTAAAGCTGTATAAGCAATTGCAACTTTGATTTTACTCTCCTAGCGGATTATTATTGTTTTGAACAATTGTCATTATGCACCATCTATTACTAAGGAGTAATATTAGTTTCCCGTTTGTACGAGATTGTTATTAACCGCTTCGAGAATAATACAATCAAGTTTCTAGAATAAACATGGTTTATTTTAGATGTTTACCCAAGGGATGTGTATTTTTGAAATTGATTTGTCCTAATTCTTATGCAAATGAAAGTGCCGATATATACTGTAAGCAACAAAAGAGCCAAGCTAGACTTGGACTCTGCTCTCTTTGCACTGTCGTCTTGGACACATCAGCAAGAAACGCATTAAGAAGTTGCAACACGATGGACTTCTAAATTCAACTGACCTTAGGGCTTTTGAAAAATGCATTCCTTGTATGTCGGGGGAAGATGGAAAGAAACCATACACACATCACGTGGAAATGGCCAAAACTTACTTGGACTTAATACACACGATGAATTGTGGCCCATTTGAAGGTCACTTCAAGGTAAGGAGCCAAACTACTATCTTCAATTCACTGACGACTTTAGTCGTTAGCTTTTTTTACTTGTTGAAACATAAACATGGAAGTGTTTGCAACTTTCAAAGTGTTTCAAAAGGAATGTAAAAAATCAACTCTGCAAGACCATAAAATCGCTACGTTCTGATCGTGGGGGGCGAGTATATGAGTCAAGAGGTTTTTTTGGATCATCTTCAGTATAATGGGATTATAGCCATCGTACCACCTCCATACACTTCCACAACATAATGGAGTGTCTAAGAGGAGAAATAGAACCTTATTAGATATGGTTCGCTCTATGATGAGTCAAACAACTCTTCCAAAGTCCTTTTGAGATTATGCCCTTGAGTCTGCTGCACGCATTCTCAATATGGTTCCAACTAAGAAGGTTGAAAAGACACATACAAGTATTGGCATGGAAAGCCCCCTAAACTATCCTTACTTAAAAGTCTGGGGATATGAGCACTTGTAAAGCAGATACTCTTACCAATCCTGACAAGTGTAGAACCCAATCGAAAATATTATTAAAAAAAGTTTTTTTGATAACAACATAGGATACCCAAAACCCAAAGGAAACAATAGGATATTCTTTCTACTACCCACCTGAGAACAAAGTCTTTGTTGCTTGGAATGCTGAATTCCTTGAGAATAGTCTTGTAAATCACGAAGAAAGTGGGAGTCTAGAAGATCTTGAAATTTTTCAAGAAGAAGATACGCATCCTTCTTTAGACACTAACTTAAATCATGAAGAGGATGATCAAGAAATTGATGAACCTCAAAGTGATATCAATCCTATTTGTAGGTCCACAAGGATACGCCGTCCCACAGATCGATTATGTTTGTACGTCGATGCTGAGGAACATGAGTTAGGGGATCTCGGTGAACCCGCTAACTATAAAGCCGCATTGTTGGATCCTGAATCTGACAAATGGCTTAATGCTATGAATGTGGAGATGCAATCCATGAAAGACAACGAAGTTTGGGAGTTAGTTGATCTTCCTCCTAATGGAAAAACCATTGGTCATCAATGGCTCTTCAAAAAGAAGACTGACATGGATGGAGCTATACACACCTATAAAGCTCGTCTGGTAGCAAAGGGCTTCACTCAAACCCTAGGGATTGATTATGAAGAAACATTTTCTCCTGTTGTAGACATTAGAGCTATTAGGATTCTTATAGCCATAGCTGCGTTTTATGACTATGAGATTTGGCAAATGGATGTCAAAACTTCCTTCCTCAATGGATATCTCAATGAAGAGGTGTACATGGAGCAACCTGAAGGTTTTGTCAGCCAGAAATATCCAAACCGAGTATGCAAGCTCAAACGTTCCATTTATGGACTTAAGCAAGCATCTAGGCAATGGAATAAACGATTTGATGATGAAATTAAGAAATTTGGGTTCAGTCAAAAT
>BQNB010069581.1:3485-33436 GCA_026074375.1 Tanacetum coccineum | reverse complement strand
TCAGTCCCTACATGTTGTTTGCACCTTAGATACCTTACATTTCTGGCTACTTTAAAGACACCCTCACCAGGTATTTACCCTTATTGGTACCCCTGTCCCACTCAATAGTGTTAAAAGGTACAAAAGATTCCTTTTGTACCCTTTTTTTTTTACAGTGCAACGCAGTTTTTGTTCCGTAATTTTTGATAATTTCATACTTTTGACCTGTTAAACGTTATATTTTTCGTTCCGTTTTCTCCGTGTCACAGTTTTATAACATATACAAAATTATAAAAAAAAAAAAAATACCACAGAAAAAACGCAAAAAACCAGGGGGGTACAAATGGTGTTTCAGGGGGTACATATAACATACTTTCGGGTGCTACTATTGGTACCCCTGGCCCACTAAATAGTACGAAAAAAGTACAAAATATGTTTTTTTGTCCCCCAGTTTACAGTGCAACACAGTTTTTTATCAGTTTCTGCTCCGTACTTTTTGACAGTTTAATACTTTTGACTTGTTAAACTTTATAATTTTCGTTTCGCATTCTGCGTTTCATTGTTTTATAATATAAACCAAATTATAAAAATAAAAAATAAATAAAAAAAATAAAAAAAGAAGAAAAACCAGGGGGGGTACAAACGGCTTTTTAGGGGGTACAAATAACATGAGCCTTAGAAATAATAGAAGCAGTCACTAAATGAAGTTGTTGCAGGCTAATTAAATCAGTGTGCAGTCAATGTCATTCACAAGATTTCCATGTTGCATCTAAATTCATAACAGCTTTTTCAAACAATCCCATAAGCTAGCCAAATGTTTATTGACACATATATGATATGTATAGGTACTGAAGATGAAGAAAAAGTGAGCAAATTGTGAAAGATTGCAGGCAGAAGTTTAACGTGCGATATGTCTATTTATGATGGCAATATTTATAAATGTAGGAAAAGGTACAAAATTTGCAATGGGTTATGGGAGTGATTGATCTGAAGGAAGGGAACCATTTATACTTCATTCAGTTTGTATTTTGAAACTTCTGATTGCCTACATTGTTAATGGCTTGCTTGTGTGTTTTTGTGAGATGAATTGAATATGTGAATTTGTGTTGTTAGTTTTTGTTATCTCATGATTTGTTCATGATATCCTAGTTGTAATTTTAGCTATTTTGTTCGCGTCGGATGCTTATATATCATCTCAGTGACCTATCGTCTATGGTACGTTGATGAACGAATGACGAAAGTTTTTACACTTTTGCCCAATTATACATATGGTTTTGTGTTGGTAAATACTCCGTACTAAATAATACACATGTTGCTGAACATTGTATCAAACTAGAACTATACTTTCAGCCACTAATCAGAATACTTAAAAAGAAGATTTCAGTGTTTATGAATTATTTCAAGAGAAATGCTAACAACACCCTAAGCGTTATGGTTAACAACAAACTCCACTTTTCATATTTGATAATAATGCTAACATTAAGACATGATTAAAAACATGTGTCACTTTTTTCGTTTATACAACCAATGAATGAAATAAATTACAAATGTGTTTGAGATATAATAGGAGCTAATAACTAATTCATGATGAGTTTGTTTAGATAGTGTATTATTTTTTGAATAAATGATGAAAAGTTTGTTGTTAATGACTGTTAGTAGACGTGTTTGTATGACCCAAAGGCCTGACTTGTATTTGTATCTTGTGCTCATGATTATGCCCAATATGTAGTATATATATACATTGTATTGTACTAATTATACTCATTCAATAAACACGGTTTACATGGTATCAGGCCATTATCCAAGCCGATCCAAACCCTAAAATACAAAACAAAAAGAAATTTTTGTCCATTAAATTTTGTTTTGTGTTATCCAACAAGTAGTTTGATTAATTTGTTTTTCAGCTGATTTTTATTTCTCAACCTCCCACTATGATGTCGTTTTTACTTTTGCTGTTTATTAAAATGACTTCCAAGTTTCTCAAATTTGAGGTTTTTTAAGTTATACTCTTCTTTTTCAAAATTATTGTCTCCCGACAAAAAACAAACAGTTTAAGAACAACACAATTATTATCGATTTCTTTCTTTTACTTTTTACAGAATGACATTTTTACCCTTAACTAATTAATTAATATTTTCTTTAAAGTTTGTAATATTAAGTTTAAACAAGGGTAATATGGTAAACTTGATCAAATTTCTTTGTATATTTAGTAGTGGACAATTAAATTTGGACGTCTAAAAAAACATGAACTATATAATTTTGGGACGGGAAGAGTATTTTTTTTTCTTTCTATTATTATAAGCCAAAAAAGTAAAAAAAAAAACAAATACGGCTAAATCATTGAAGAGTAAAAAGAGGTCCATCACCGCGTTATGCGTCAGTAACCAAAAGGCAAAATAAAATGGTAGTTGATGATGATATGTAGTTGATATAAGAACATCCACTATGGTTAAACATCTAAAAGGTTTATAACATCTATATTTTACACAATATTATAAATTCATAAACCTTTTCAATTTATAAACCTTTTCTCACTATAATAAACTTGTTAAGACTTTATAAATTATATTAGACATTAAATGAGTTATCCATACTTGTTTGTGATGAAAAGGTTCATAATTTTGGACCTATTTCATTCCATGTCATTATAAACCACACCTCACTATGATCCAACAATTTATAAACGTCTTCATCTATTATAAAGCTTTTGATAAATCTCTCATAGTGGATGCCCTAAGAAATATAAGATAATTAAGTTTTGTGTATTTTAATAATTATACTTTTTAGTTAAATAAGTGTTTAGTATCATAAATAATATAATTTATTATAATGAAACTAAAAAATAATAGAAACGATGGACTATTTTTATTTTTTAATAAACTTTTGTTGATGTCTAAAACTCAAACCTTTGTTAATTGTTACTATAATTTACAAATAGCTTCGAGCCAAAATTATGTACTTTTTCCTTTCTATTCATTATTCAAGATGATGGTTTTAATATGCCGTATTTTGTTATTTTAGCAAACTCATTTAATTTATCTGTTCAAAACGGATGTATTAGCATTCACCGCTACAAAAGAGCGTTATTTTACCTTATTGTTTCCATTGTTCCAACATTATGTGAAACGTACCAACTTTGTTATTTGACCATCAAAAATACATTCTTTAATTCTTTAAGGATGACTCCTCATTTAAAGCTTGAAGTTCAAGACTTTATAGGGGTGAGCATGGTGCGGGTTTGGGCAAAAACTAAACCGCATCCGCAGTTGCGGTTTATAAAAAATGAGAATCCACAATCGCACAGTTTTTGTGGTTTCGTTTTTGCGGTTTCTGCGGATTTTTTTATTTTTAAAGTTTTTTTTCAAATTATATTTTCTAGTATATACTTATTATAAAATGAATATATTATAAGGTTACATGATGGGTTGAAACGTATATATAAAATGGTGTGTGTTAGTATGAAATTATAAATTTATACAATAGTAAAAGTCAAATGAAATGAAGAATTTTTAAAGACTTTGATGATAAATAGAAAGAAAAATAAAATTATATGACCTAAAAACTCATACAATAATTAACTAATAAAATGTGTTTGAAATAATTAATTATGAAAGTATAAACAAAAGCATTTTATCATAAAAAATTATGAAATTTGGTGGGTTTATTAATTTTTTTTTGAATATGACGAAGTGGTTCGGTGAGGTTTTTTGGTGAAAACCGAAACAACACCGCAAAATGCGGTTTTTCTATTTTCAGGAACCGCAAATCGCTTTTTGTTGCGGATCGGTTTTTTGCGGTGCGGGTTTTGCAGTTTTTGCGGTTTGCAGTGCAGTTCCGGCTCACCCGTACTTTATATGAATGAAATTAATCATTAACATTTAACATTAATTATTAAGACACAATCTTTATATAGAGTCATTCATATCCATGCGATGCACAAAGATTGTGTCTTATTGGTGTTGGGATATGCTCATGTCATATGGATATTTATACGGCTGGGAATACGTGAGTCTACGGGTGTCACACACCTATACACTTAGATATCACTCTATTGGTATATATATAATAATATAAGTGTATATTTATTATATATGTATTTAATACTCGATTAATATGTATAATCAATATAAGTGTATATTTATTATGTATACTAGTTGGATACCCGCGCATAGCGGCGGCGATAAAAATTGATAACCCAACTCGCTTCGCAATTCCCTACCCGCTTAGAGAATTCGTTTGTTTGGGTTTCCGTAGCTTTCCCGCAACATCATATTAACATCATTCTCGCTTGTATAAAGACTCACACACTCTCTTGCCCATCAAACATTGTCTCCAAAAGTATATATCTTTTTCGAATCAAGTTTGTATTCAAATTAAAGTTGAAGTTGTTAAAAAATTCAAAATAAACCCACTAAAAATGTGAAAAGCTAAAAATTTATAAAAATATATCAAAATGGATGAATTAAAGATCACGAAATTTTAGAAAATACGATGAAATTAGACCATAAAAAAAATAAATAGATAAAAAGATATGTCAAATTAAAAATAAAAGTGATATTTTAATTAAGAAGTGACACATGTCACTCTATGATGTGATTTTCTAAAATAAGATGGATGGTCAAGATTGCACCTCCTTATCTTAATTTTTGATGAGACCCACATTGTAAATGCTTTATATAATAGTATAGATATAGATTAATATTTCAACGATAGAATACTAATGGTCGTTAATTAGTTCGTTTACGAATAATTAACTATAAGGCTTTTTATTTAATGGGTAATTAAATGTAATTATCCATAAATATTAGAAAAGTAAAAAAGTCAACACAAAGGGTGTGTTTGGTTCTTTTTTGGGCCGATTATAGAGAAGGAAAGGGAGGGACTAAAAGTGTCAAGATTAGGTAGCTTTTTCCCAAAGCTAAGTAAACCCTAATCCTATACTATATAAGGAGGACCCTAGATCCTCATTCATTAATCCTCTTCTTCTTCTCCTGTAAGTCGAACGAAATAAACACCCTTTAGGGTTTTGATTTTTTTGATTACTTCTTGTATTCTTCGTTTATTGGTTCGTGAAACTAGCATTCGGTTAATATTGGTTGACGCGTAGTGTGAATACAAGTAGATGTTGTTTATTTTAGCAACTAGAAGAGTTTTTGGTATTAGCATGGGTTTAATACACATGCGTATTCTCAAGAAGCTCCGTTGCGTAGCTCGTATAATTTATTTTAGCAACTCGAAGAGTTTTTGCCTAATTAATCACATAAAATATGGAATAAAATATGCTACATATTTTGTAAATATTATTTTCCTTTTATATGAAATCTTATTTAGAAAATTATTTAGTAAAATATATTTTCCTTGAATATCACATAAAATATGGAAACATGAATATTCTCTTGCCATTTTATGTGTCATTTAATTTAGGAAACTATTTAGTAAAATAATTTTATCCTAAATAACACATAAAATAAGAAAACAAAATATGTGAATGTTTTACATTATTTACGATATATATTGTTGCTTATTTATCAAGTACTCCCTCCGTCCAAAAAAATAAAATTCCACCTTACTATTTATGTTTGTCCAAAAAAAAGTTTCCCGATTTTATTTTTGGATAGTAATAATGACTTGTTTTCTTACTTTACTCTTATAATCAAAACATGCATTAATTACTCATTCCTAATTTCTATATTAACTATGAGAGTAAAAATGATTTTTATCAATCAAAACTAGCATTAATTACACATATAATAATTTATTTAATTTTTGTTTGTGGACACTCTTTTTGGGATGGAGGGAGTAATAAATTGTCAACCATGTGTTACATGCATATAAACCATGGTTATTAAGCTTAATATGTATGATATGCATGAATTATTTGTTACATGAATTAATTGTTTAATTGCAAAAGCTGAGAATACTTTTGTTGATTTCTTGCTTAATTACGTGCATTGATTGTGTTTAGTACGATTAATTGTTTGCTAAATTGGTTTTGCATGATTTTATATGGCGTTTGTTTTTTTATATATAATATGCAAAAATGATTTTTAAAAATTAATATGGACTAAAAGCCAAGGATTAAAATGCTTATTGTATGTATATTGATATGTACACTTTGTTAAATCATGGGCTATATACGTAAACTTGTTAAATTTATTGCAAACGTTCTATAACGTATGGGTTTAGTGGTTTCTGCAAGGAAACCCGCGACGGAACAACGCAAGAATAAATAATTTTACATAAATGTTTTAAACAATATTTTAAGTATGTCGTAGTCGTTGCTAGGGTTTTGATTATTTCCCGTGAGGAATTAACCTTATCCGTAGTAAGATCACTTATACATGAAAATATTGTAAACATGGTAAACCTAATTTTATAAATGGCACGTAGTTTATAAAATTATGGGATCTCTATTTATAGAAGATTTTAAAACGAAAATGGAAATGTTAGTGTTATAAGGTTGTATGCATGCTTTCTTATACACAATTTTGGTAACACTTGATTTATCAAATATATACCCTAAAATTAAGTCATTTGCCATCTAAGTATGAAATCACTTGAGTTTGTTTTTTACTCTAAGGCAGTCTTAGGTAAATTGCAAAACAAGGTAATACAACAATCGTTGGTCAAACATAAGATTGTATAATTACTAATTCTGTATTGGACGACTTATATCGAGTATGGTTGTTCAGAACTTTCGACCAAGGCCAAAAGTTGGGGGTTAGTCATATCTTGACATTGTAATTCTGGATTATGATGCCTTGTGCCCCATAAAGGCTAAGAGTTGCACATGTTGGCAATTATCTCCCGCATATTACCTTTTGAGTTTACCATTTCTAGTAGATCAACTACATTAATGGTAGAACGTCAAGTTGGATCTTAGACCCTTGTAAAATTAATCGTTTATTTATATAAACATGGGTAGTTAATTTTTAAGGGATGAATTATAAAAAATACTGAAAATGAACTTTGCAAGTTCTTTTAATGTATTAATGCAATGATACCGTAAACAAAAGTTTGTTCTTACTTAAGAAAGACAAATTGTGTCTAATTTTCTTAAGGAAAAGAAAGGCTATTTCCTATACTTTTTTACTTATGAAAAAAGGTTATAATAGGAATGACAGAATTATCCTAAATTCTATTTGAACTCATACCAAACTTACATGTTATGTAAATTGGACTTCTTATTCTTTCAAGATTGCTCCAATATCCTTATTTGGTTTTGAAATCTTTAAATCATAATAAGAAACTTGGATAACTAAAGAACCTGTGTCTATAGCTATCAAGATTAAAAATATCTTGTTGTAAACAAGACATATTTATGAGGTTTGAATTGGAAGACGAAAATGTCACCACAATACTATAAAAGGCAATAACTAGAGATCTCGTGTCTATAGCTGTTTTCATAAAACCAGTAAGAGACGCTACACACCCTTGGTGTAAAAAGCAGATAAAGGAGGAATTGCATGCCAATTTTTCAAGTTAATGAAATAGCTGAGATAGCTAGAACTTTAACACACTTCCTTGAATATCTAAGAACATTAGCAATAATGAGTAGACATTCAATAAATGGAAAGATAAATTTCAAATTACTTTCACTAGTGAAGAAACACTCACACTGTTGTCAGATCGAGTGGGAGTAATGCATTTTATAAACGAAAATGACGAACTTGCAAGGTTGTTAAATTCAGTGGGAGTTATGAGTTGTTTCCTCATAAGCATCCTACTTTATTTCTGGCTTGTCTTGAAATAATAAATTACTTTCCAAGTGTGAAACATCTTCATTTAGTAAGAATCATCGTATATTATCTTTGATAACTTGTTGCCTTTGAGATGTCGCTTTTGTTTAATGTTATCTTTGATAGTTATGCATGATTCCTTATTAATAGATAGAGTTCTATATACACTAGCTATGAGCTTGACATTTCCATATTGTCGATACAAACTAATTAACTAGTGTGGTGTTGTTTTATGCAATATGACTAATGGTTTCTCTTGACTGCAAAGTAGAAGGAAATTATTACTTTACTATGAACCTAGATATTTAATGTTATGTAGCCCTAATAGAGAATATGTCAAGATAAAACAGTAAGCTACATGATTATGTTTTCTTAGAAATCATAAACATGAGTTTGAGATTAACTTGAAATTACTATAGAGACCATTATTTGGCACTCATTTTTACTTTAGTTTAATAATTGTTATGTCTTCTTAAGACACGTACATGAAGTCCTTTACTTGTGAAAAGACTTATAACGTAAAGTAGAAGGTTAACTTGTTATTTCTTCAAGATTAAGACATGTACAAGAAGTCATTGACTTGGTCTAAGATTATAATGATAGTAATTATTGTATGTTTATGTCTACTTATAGTAACATACCTCATTAAGTTGTTGACTTGATCAAAGACTTATAATAAGGATGCAATTTGGTCTTAGTAACACTATTGATACCATTACGTTTTTAACTTAAGTTGGTAAATAGGAAAAGCCATAAAGTATAAGATTAATCTTATTGGAATACCACATTTTTATGGTATGTCCAACAAGGATAGTCAAACTATATATCGATATTGTTTTGATTTATGATGACCTTAACTTATTAAACTCATTAAAGAGATCAATGTTAGATAATTGAGTATGTCTGTGGTTTACCAATAAGACTTCCCAACCTCAGAGGTTAATTAAGATAAAATGAGATAAATCTCATTGTGTCTTGATTGAAGTTCTAAATTTGGTAAAAATCTCTTAATGATTATTATTGACAAATGACTAGAACTTTTAAGTGTATTTTGTTAGATACCTAAAGGAAACAATGGAATACCATTTCTACAACCCACATGAGAACAAAGTTCTGTTGCTCGTCATGCTGAGTTATTTGAAAATAGTCTCAAATATACAAGAAGCGAGTGGGAGAAATGTAGGTCTTGAATTACTTCAGGAAGAAGATACATAAACCTTCTAATCGCACAGGCGAATGTCATACTAAGGAAAAACATGAAAATTATTAACCATAGAATAATGTTACTCATATTCATAGATCCGCAAGGATACCTCATGATATGTTTTCTATATCAATGGTGAGGATTATGAGTTAGAGGGTCATTGTAACATCCGAGAATTTTCGAATTTTTGAATGACGATTTCAATCGTTGACTTTTAGGGTCTGACTTGACTTATAAGAACGACCATCTAAATCACGTTTTCATTATTCGGTCTTAAAACAATTTGATGTAAAACGGACATTCCTGACCAACTTTTTAGTTTTGATCCGGATCGAAAACAGTCAAAAGCGTGATGAAATGTCCTCGCAAAATTTTGATGTCAACGGATGTATAATGTCGTGCCGACCAAAATAATTAAATTCATATTTATATTTTCATATTTTATTTAAATAAAAAATTTTTAATAATTAATATATATTTTTAATCGAAAAACATTTGTTAAAAAGCAATTATTGAAGTTAAAAATTCATTTTGGATAAATTATCAGGTAAAATTATATAAATAAATTATAGATCATTTTATAAATGTTATAAAATATTTATGAAATATTATCAAATAAATACTCATTTTTATCGGAAAAACGATTTGAAAAACAACGGCGCAAGTTTCGTAAGTTGAATCATTCGATAAGTCGCTCGAACGAGTCCCGAACCGATAGTTATAAACACTATGTTAAAAAGTTACAAAACTCACCCTAAACTATTTGAGACTTGCCACAATTATTATAAAGCTTTAATATAAATAAAAAGTTTATATATTTTCTTCATTTACATCTAAAATATACACACACACACAACCAAATTCTCTTCACTCCCCTTTACGGCAGCCCACCGCCGGCCACCCTGCCCCCACCGGCCATCACGTCGCCGCCGCCGAAAAACTTTTCTGGCGGAGTTTTCCGGTGAACTCCAAAAATGCTTCTCGTGAGCCGATCTATCCAACCCGCTAGGTCACTCTCCTCCACGCGCCTCCATCACCACCACCCACCTCAGCCGCCGCTGCCATTCCAACCCCTAACATCACCCTCAACCACGCCACGCACCTAAAACCTACTGCCATTCATCATATTCATCGTCATCATTCACCATCACAGCCGCCACCGACACACACAGGGGTGCGTCGGGTCTTTATAATGGCACCGAGGGTGAAGTTTGTTTCGCGTAGTAAACAACACGGAAGGGTGTGTTTTGTTTATGTGGTTTTGCCACCATGGGGTGCCGGTACTGGGTGGAAGCCGCAGCATCAGGGGCCGTTGGTTGGTATGAATT
Source organism: Tanacetum coccineum (assembly GCA_026074375.1). Classification (NCBI taxonomy): domain Eukaryota; kingdom Viridiplantae; phylum Streptophyta; class Magnoliopsida; order Asterales; family Asteraceae; genus Tanacetum; species Tanacetum coccineum. The sequence goes on along the minus strand of BQNB010069581.1, from coordinate 23,186 downwards.
GCACCCAAGGGTAATTCTTGCGTTGGGTTTTCACCATCAAGGTGGTCTGGTTTGGGTTAAACAGAACGTGGAGGGTTGGAGGGTGTTTGTTTGGATGTCCCCTAAACAAGCCGTGGAGAGGGTGTTTGGTTTGACTGCCACCACCACAAGGGTGCGTTTGGCATGTCACCACCAAAAACACATCACAAGATAAGTGCTGCGTTTTGGTTGGAGGTTTAACAGCATGAGCATTTGGTTTGTTTCTGGGTTGTCACGATTAGGGTGTGTTTGTTATTAAAATAGCCCACAAGGGGGCTGTTTGGTTCAAAACAGCCACCCATGGGTGTGTTTGGTTCCCGGTTTAACAGCATAAGGGGTGTTTGGGTTTAGCAGAAAAACAGATTAGGGTGCGTGTGGTTGGGGCAGGAATCACCTAGGGTCCGTTGGGTGTGATAATCATGCAAGATTAGGTGCGTTTGGCTGCCGTGACAACCGTTAGGGTGCGTTTGGTTAGCGACAATCAACAAGGGTTCGTTTGGTTTTATATATATAGGGTGTGTTTGGTTAGCGAAACGACAAATAAATATATCATAACATCTTATAAATATAAAATTTGACAACATGGTGGTTTAATTGGTTAAATAAATACTTGTTTATTATCTTCGCTATCATATTTATAATAACGACAAGGGTTCGTTTGATTCACATGAGTACGAAACATGAAAATAACATAAGGTTTTATCAAATATTAAACCGGATAAATATATTTTTTGTGTTTAAAACCGGTTAAATATAATTAAACAATATTATCTTGTTTAATCTAGATATAATAAATAGTACTATATTATATTAAAGAAAAGGGCGAGGCATTTGAATATGAAAAACAAATGATGTCAATATATAATGATTTAAGGATATCGTCGAGTTTTACGAATATGGAAAACATTGTTATAACCGAAATGTTCATAAACGAAATATAATATTTCAATATTTAGTAACGTTTTTTTTTGCTTAAAAATCATATTGGTTATAAACGAATAAAAGGGACCAAATTCTATTTTAAAAGATACATGAGACTTGTATTATACAAAAACTCCGAACAAACGAACGAATAATATATTTTTACCATTGAGACGAAACTGTTTTTTGACGCAACCAGTCGAAGAAACGAAATATTATTTTATAAATTTTATTTATATTTTTTTTTTTTTTTTATAATGAATATAAACTGTTACAAAAATGGTTTGTTAAATTCATAACATTAAGACAAGTTTTCTTGTCAATCCTTTGTACAAAGCCGTTTTATTAATTAAATGTTGTCAAACTAATGGTTTAATTAATTATTCACACTTATTATATAATACCTGCAAGGGTATATTATACTTTTCATTAATTTTGGATTGATTGTATATGTTTATTTAATTCAGGTAGGAATTATATAAGGTTTTTTTCATAAGTAATATATAAGAATTATATTACACACTTAGCGTATATTTTCAATTTATTTATTTAACCAACCACCAAACTATTTATAACTTTAAAATATAAATCTTTTATCAACTTGACCGCGTGAGTAACCATTATCGGGAAGGAACCACATATATATTATCCTAGGCTAGTGGGACTTAGCCGTTAGATTAACTGTAAACTTCTCGATCGAGCCGATTCGTCTTCGTTTGTATTGTGCATTATTTAGATGCCTATCTTCAATCGTTCTTCATCATCAAGGTGAGTTCATCAACTCGCTTTTTAATCTTTTTGAATGTTTATAAAACCCGAGTATGGGAATTCATTGCTTTTATAACAAACTATTTACTTACTTGGTTATCTCTATAACAATGTGATTGTTTTTTAAAGGATTTTATGAGTTTCATCAGCCTCACTTTTTCTCGTTTTGGATACGGTTTATATATATTATTGGGATGAAAATATGCATCGTTTTATATATGGACACAAGTGGATCAATTTTATATTATGATTACGGGTTGCCTAAGTAGCGATAACCCAAGTTGAGCCCCTTATCATGAACTGTCAATTGCATAGATGTAGTTCAATTAGTGTGAAACATAATTATGTGAGCGCGACATGTTTATCAAATAGATTCTATTTGGGGGAAACGACCTCCCCGTTTCGGGTGACTAGCTAATCACGGGATCTACGAACGTTATAGCATGTCGTATTTAGAGATGTTTCGGGTTTAGACATCTAATCGGGGCAGGAAATTGCAATATATATTATTGCAAGAAAGATCGTCGAGCATTCAGTGTCATGAGTTAGAAAACAGTAATCAGGGTCTCGGATGCTAGCATTTGTTGTTTCATCACAGGAAGTTTATCTGTTTGTGATGTTGCATGTTTGCTTATCACGGAGAAAATCTTGTGGTCTAGTTATACGTTTTGGAGACTATTTGGAGATTTAAAATGGGTCTGCAATGTTTTGCAAACTGTTGATTTTAAATAAATCAATACATATATTTTGAAAGGAATTTAAGGAATGAAATGGTCTTTTATACTTTGGAAACCTTTGGTTTATTATTCTCATATCTAAACTAATATATGTACTCACCAACCGTTATGTTGACGTTTTTAGCATGATTTTCTCAGGTGAATTATCTGCTTGGACTTCTGATGTGATTGGAGTAAAATTGACATAGGATTTCAATGATTGGTTATCTACAAATGATTAAATATCTGTTGTGTCGCTTTCAGCCTTTTCAATTGTGATGCAATTATGGGACAAACTATTATTTTGATTCAGAAAATCAACCGAATTGTTTTTACAACGACACATTTAGAGGTCGTTCTATTGTATCTAGATCGTGTGTATTATGAAGTAGCACCTAAGTGGTATTCCGTGTGTTGTTGAAATTTTTTGGAGGTGTTTCTGATTGGTTATTAGAGCCATGGTTATAGAGAACATTTAGGTTGCCAATATTTTACCTGACTATAACCGTTTTCACAAACATTGCATCACATCACACATTTTCAAGCGCATACACGCTACTTGCTTCTGTGCGTACATTACGTGCATGCATTAAGTGCTTAATTGCAAATAAATATACTATAATATATATGCTTACATCTTTTGCGTATATCGCACGTTTATTTATATAAGAGTTATTTATATAAATACTAGAGATTTCTTTTAGACATTGTGGAGTTGCACAAGGTCTCAATTATATCTCAGACATTGGGAGTTATACAATGGTCTCACTTTTACTTTTAGACATTGTGAGTTGCACAATGGTCTCTATTTTACCTCGACAATGTGTGTTATACAATGGTCTCATTTTATTCATTAGACATTGTGAGTTTGTAAAAATCGATCTCAATTTATACCTCAGACATTGTGAGTTATACAATTTGTTCATTTTACTTTCTTAACTTGGTGAGTTGCACATGGTCTTACTATACTCAGACTTTTGTGAGTATTATACAAATGGTCTATTTTACTTCTTAGACATTGTGAGTTGCACAAATGGTCTCAATTGACCTCAGACATGTGAGTTATACAATGGTTCTATTCACTTCTTAGACATTGTGAGTTGCGCAATGGTCTCACTCTGTTCTAGGACATTGTGAGTTAACAATGGTCTTTAAGGAATATTATTTTCTTCATAGCTTTATCTATATTGTATTACACGGAGACCGTCATAATTTTGTTTACATGGAATTCTGTATGAATCTAAGTATTACAAGTCTTGTATGAGCGGGACTTGTAATATGAGGATTGATATGATAATTGCTATGTTAACAAAGCCCGTCATAATTTTGTTTACATGGAATTATGTATGAATCTAAGTATTACAAGTCTTGTATGGGCGGGACTTGTAGTAGGAGGATTTATATGATAATTGCTATGTTGACTGGTTCATCGAGACTTGTACCTTAGTTACTAACCGTGTAATTCATTAACGATTCTCTGAAAACTATGTGATTTCCCTGATTGTTTTAATCCCTGCCTGCGAAGACGAGTTTGGAACACTGTACCTACTAATTAGAGCAAATGCATCTTCATGTCAATCCCATCACTATGAAGGGTTGTATGTGAGGTACGCGTATTGCATCGGAATTATTAAGTAGGATGATTTATAATTTATTTATTTGAAAGGATTGGGACCCTCTTCTTTAAAATAAATAATTTGTTAATACACTAAACCATATTGTTTATCAATTGAATTATTTACATAAATTAGGACGCATTCTTTATTCAATTAATGAATTATAAATGAGTGGGCTTATTGGTATCGATATGACACGAGTATGAACCTAAATTTGAAAATAGCCAGAATCTGCTGAAAAGGGTTCTAGAGACTCAAATCCGTGTCTGCTAATCGACAAGAATCTTAAGGCCCCACTGTGACTACCTTATCTCATTCTTGAGTTATTTCTCTTGCCGTTGCCAATCTCGTAATCATGATACTGTTCGTGGGCTGGAACTAACTAGATCTTGTTCCACACTTGAGCTATGGAGTTGATTCGTCCTTAAACTAGGCGACTGAGTACATATCGCCGTTTATCGCATAGTCTTCCGCGAGTTCCTCTCATTTTTTGTACTTTATTCCAGGGATTATGGTTTCTCAGAGGGTCATCACCCTCTGCATGCCAATCACCTTTTTGTCATAGTTTATTGTGTTATGGTGCTGTTGTGGGGCGTCCTGGAGTATGGTCCCAGATTGTACAAACTTTATAACTAAGTGATGGAAACCCCACCTTAAACAAGATAAGCATATGTCGATATAGTATTCAGTTAAATTACTCATTGCAGGACAAATAGTTACACAATTTAAGTCATGATACTAATTAAGTACTTGCCAAGTAAGTTTGTATACTTCTACATCATAAGCACACGTTGATGTGAATCATCGAACCTTACAGATAGTAGAAACGAGACTCCGTCCTCGGACATTATACAAACATACTCACGCGACTACACTTTCTTCTTGAGGTTTTCATGATTAATGAGACTTTCTCCTATAAACGCTTGATTATACCAGTCATAGATCTGTAATGATATATTTTGAGATACCCATTTTGTGGGATTAGTATTCTTTGGACAAACCTAGCAAAATTTTGGTTACATTAAGAAGTGTAGAAACACCGAATTTTGCTAAATAAAGTTTATCAGGTCTTGCTTAGAACGAGTTTATTAGACCTTAAACTCTTCCTTGGTCACACAAATCGGTTAACACAAATTTAATCTCGGGATGAGATTTCTTTAAGGGGTAGGTACTGTAACATTCCGAGAAATTTTCGAATTTTTGTAACTGACGATTTCAATCTTTGACTTTTTGGGTTGGCTTGACTTATAAGAACGGACCATCTAAATTCCCGTTTTCCATTATTCGGACTCTAAAGCAATTTGATGTAAAACGACATTCCTGACAACTTTTTAGTTTTGACCGAGATCCGAAAACAGTCAGAAGGTGACTGAAATGTCCTCGCAAAAATTTTGAGCACAACGCGTGCCGACCCAAAATAATTAAATTTATATTTAATTATCATAATTTATTAAATAAAAATATTTAATAAAATTAATTATATTGTTAAACGAAACGTTTTTTTGTTAAAAACGCATTATATGTGAAGTTAATTCATTTCCGAATAAAAGTTAATCAGAAAAGAATATCATAATAAATAACCGATCATTTTATATTGTTTTATAAAAGTTTTTATGATATATTATCAAATAATTATCATTTTATCAGAAAAATGATTTGGAAAACAATGACGCAAGTTTCGTAACTTGAATCATTCGATAAGTCGCTCAATACGAGTTCCTCTTACCGATAGTTATAAAAACTATGTTAAAAAGTTACAAAACTCACCCTAAACTATTTGAGACTTGCCACAATTATTATAAAGTTTTAATATAAATAAAAAGTTTATATATTTTTCTTCATTTACATCTCTTATAAACACACACACACCACCAATTCTCTCTCCCCTCCCCTTTCCGGCAGCCCACCGCCGGCCACCCCTACCGCCGCCGGCCATCACGTCGCCGCCGCCGAAAAACTTTTCCGGCGGAGTTTTCCGGTGAACTCCAAAAATGCTCCTCGTGAGCCGATCTATCCAACCCACTACTTCACTCTCCTTCACGCGCCTCCATCACCACCACCCACCTCAGCCGCCGCTGCCATGCCACCCTACATCACCTCCACCACGCCATGCACCATAACACCACTGCCATCATCATCATCTCATCGTCATCATCGCCATCACAGCCGCCACCGACCACCACCCAGGGGTGCGTCGGGTTTAATAATGGCACCGAGGGTGCGTTTGTTTCGCGTGTAACAACCACGAAGGGTGTGTTTGTTTATGTGGTTTTGCACCATGGGGTGCGTTCGGGTGGCAGCCGCCGCCTCAGGGCCGTTTGGTTTGTATAAATTGCACCCAAGGGTGCGTTGGGTTTTCACCATCAAGGGTGCGTTGGTTTGGGTTAAACAGCCGTGGGAGGGGAGGGTGTTTGTTTGGCTGTCATAAACAGCTATGGGGGGGGTGTTTGGTTGACTGCCACCACCACAAGGGTGCGTTTGGCAGTCACCACCACCAAGATAAGGCGCGTTTGGTTGCGGGTTTAACAGCATGAGCATTTGGTTTGTTTCTGGGTTGTCAAGATTAGGGTGCGTCTGTTATTAAACTGCCACAAAGGGGGCTGTTTTGGTTCACAACAGCCACCCATGGGTTATTGTGTTTGGTTCCTGGTTTAACAATATAAGGGGTGTTTGGGTTTAGAAGAAAAAACTGATTGGGTGCGTTTGGTTGGGGCAGGAATCACCTAGGTCGTTGGGTGTGATAATCATGCAAGATTAGGTGCGTTTGGCTGCCGTGACAGCCGTTAGGGTGCGTTTGGTTAGCGACAATCAACAAGGGTTCGTTTGGTTTTATATATATAGGGTGTGTTTGGTTTAGCGAAACGGCAAATAAATATATCATAAAGTCTAATAAATATAAAATCTTGACATAAATGGTGGTTTAATTGGTTAAATAAATACTTTGTTATTATCTCCGCTATTCATATTTATAATAACGATAAGCGGTTCATTTGATTACATGAGACGACAAATGAAAATTAACATAGGTTTTATCAAACTATTAAAACCGATAATTATTTATATATATATATATTGGTGGTTTTATAACGGTTAAATAAATATAAACTATATTACTCTTGTTTAATCTAGATATATTATATATATCTATTATATTTAGAAAGGGGGCATTTTGAAATATGAAAATCGATTATGATGTCAATATATACTGATTTAAGGTTAAGTCGGAGTTTTCGAATATGGGAAAAAACATTATATAACCGAAAATGTTTATATCGAAATTATATATATATTTTAATTTTTAGTAAGTTTTGGTAAAACTCATATTGTTTATAAACGGAATATAAAGGGTCCCAAATTATATTTTACAAAGATTACATTGACTTGTATTTTATACAATAACCGAACAACGAACGAAAACTCTTTATGTTACATTGTGAAGAACTGTTTTAGACGGCTACCCGTCAGAAACGAATATTTTTATTAAAAATTTATTTATATTTTATAATGATTATAAACTGTTAACTACAGGGTTTGATTACTTCATATCGTTAAGGCTAGTGTCTACCTTTGTACAAAGCCTTTTTATTAATTAAAATGGTTGTCAAACATAATTGGTTTAATTAATTATTCACACTTATTATTTAATATCCTTGCAAGGAGTCTATTTACTTTTCCATTAATCTTTGAGATTGATTGTCTTTGTTAATATAATTCCCGGCGGTAGGAATTATATAGGGTTATTTTTCATAAGTATTTTATAATGATATATATTACCCACTTTGCGTTATATTTTCTATTTATTATTTAACCCACCACCAAAACATTATAACTTAAATTATAAATTTTTATCAAACGTGACGCTGTTGATGTAAAATCCAGGATCAGGAAACCTATATTACCTTTATTCTAGGCTAGTGGGAATTTCCGTTTGAATAACTGAACTTCTCTGATCGAGCGCTTCGTCTTACGTTCGCTTTTTTTTTTTTTTTTTTTTTTTTTTCCCTATTGTGCTTTGATGCTATCTTCCAATCGTTCTTCATCATCAAGTGAGTTCATAACTCATTTTACAATCTTTTGTATGTTTATAAACCCGCGTATGGGGGAATACATGCTTGTCTACAAACTCTTTACTTACTTGGTTATCTTTATAAACAATGTGATTGTTTTAAAAGGATATATGAGTTCAGAGCTCACTTTTACTCGTTTTGGATAACGGTTATATATATTTTTGGGATGAAAATATGCATCGTTTTATAAATGGACACAAGTGGATCAATTTTATATTATGATTACGTGTTGCCTAAGTAGCGATAACCCAAGTTGAGACCTTTCATGAAACTGTCAATTGCATAGATGTAGTTGTGAATTACATTATGTGAGCGGCGCATGTTATAAATGATCGATTTGTGGAAACGACCTCCCCCGTTAGGGGTGATAGTTATCACCGGGATTATGAACGTTATAGCATGTCGAATTTGGGATGTTTCGGGTTAGACATTAATCGGCGACAGAAATTCACAATATTTATTATTGCAAAGAAGATCGTCGAGCTTCAGTGTCATGAGCTTAGGAACTGTAATCAGGGTCTCGTGATGCTTCTTGATTTGTTGTTTCATCCACGCGGAAGTTATATCGTTTGTGATAGTTGCAGTTTGCTTTATCACGGGGAAAATCTTGTGGTCCTATGTTATACGTTTTGGAGACTATTTGGAAATTAAAAATGGTCTGGCATGTTTTGCAAGTGTTGATTTTATAATCATACTATATTTTGATAGGTATTTAAGGATTTAAAGGGTAGATATACTTTGGAAAACTTTGGGGGGGTTTTATTTTTTTTTTTATTTTTCTATATCTATACTAACTTATGAACTCTCCAACTTTTAATATTGACGTTTTTAGCATGTTTTTCTCAGGTGAATTATTATGCTTGGACTAATCTGATGTGCATTGGAGTCTAAAATTGACAAGATTTCATGATTGGATTTCTACAAAATGATTTTTAATTCTCGTTGTGTCGCTGTCATGCTTTTCATGTGATGCAATTATGGGACAACTATTATTTGATTTTAGAAAAATTCAACGAGATTGTTTTACAAACGACACTTTAGAGGTCGTTCTCTTGTATCTAGCGCTGTGTATTATGAAGTAGCACCCCATGTGGTATTCCGCTGCGTTGTTGAAATTTTGGGGGTGTTACAATCATAATGAACCTGCTAACCATAAAGAGATGATTATTAGATCTTGCGATTTATGAATGGACTCAAAACTATGAATGATGATGCTATCAAAAGACAGATAATATTATTCTTGGAAGTTGTTTTTTCTTTAAACCTATCGGTTGTAATATGAGGTTTAAAGACGTTTCCTTTTTGAGAAGACTCCATAGGACAATATTTTGTATACATATTTATTGCGTGTCAAATGACATAAGTGTTTACTCATTCTCAAATTGACTATGATTAAAACTTCCTCATTTATGAATTTAAATATATAAAGATGATTAAATTGTCATACTTGTTTTCCTTGGAAGGAAATATGACAAAATTAGATTTCAAGAACTCTTTATTGATTGATTACCTTGCGAGGATGATATGTAATTAAATAAGGTTTTATGGATCCAATATAATCTTTAGAAAGTATACAAAAATGCTAGAATCTAAGTATGGATTAAAAGCACGCATCTAATGAGTAGAATCTTAAGTTTAATTGTTAAATAAATCACTTGTTGGATTTGATTTTTAATTATAAATACGATAGCTCATGAGTACATCTGAAAGCTAGTGAGAGCAAAATTTATTTTTACTTTTCTAAAATCAATTATGTTGTTGAACATATTAGAAACAATTTATTTGTCTAATTAAGATTTTATCTCTTAGATTGAAATAAAGTTTCTTGTAAAAATTTTAGGAAATGAAACATGCAACCTTGGAATAATATTGATTGTGAAAATATGGACACGATCAGACTTCGATGGGGATCGAAGGATACTTGAGGTGTGTGTTTGATTCCGAGTCTTGGATAACCTGTGACAACACAAATGGAAACACTACGTTAAGTAAAGTGCAGGGGGTGTCCCTGCGAATCACCTCTGGCGTGAGAGTAAGTATGTGCTTTAGGGAGTGATAAGTACGTAGAAAATGAGTAAGTAAGTATGTGTAGCATTCAACATACATGGGGACCTTGTCATCTATTTATAGGTAGAGAAATAGGTTGGAGCAAGGCCTTGCACATAAATCGGTAATCTTGGAGGTGTTCCATGATTTAAGGGGTGACTGCAGGGTTGTGTACCATGATCTCTGTCTTGGCAGGTAAACCTTGTCAGAGAGGGAGAACGTGGGTTTAGACTTGACCAAGTCTTGACCTTTGCCCTAGTTTTATCGAAGACCCACCGCGAAGGGTGTAGGGCTTCGTGTGGAGAGTTCCCATACTGGTAACCATCGCGAAGATGATTTTACGCCACTCGAAACTATTCGAAGGTTTCTAGGTATAATTGGGAGTAAATCTCTTTCGAGCTCGAATGGGAGGCCTTTGAGCTGGAGGGGAGGGTACGTTATCAAGCCCCCCAATCGAATGTAATATATGCATCTATGAATGCATTGCTTTTGACTTCAAGCCATAACAAGTATCGAAGCTCTTGAATCGAAGCTTGATTTTTACGCGCGTAAATCACACATTTAATGCTAAGTCCACTTTATAGGGGTTGATTGTTTTAATACTCAACAATCTTTCCTCGGTAAACGCGAATGTCTCGTCTCTGACGTGGATTTGAAATTTGAAAATAACAGAACACCCCGCCGCACACGTGTATGTACCATAATCCACTTCTCTTACTTTAAAAGCAATTTTCCATCACTGAGCTTTATTTTCACTATTTCCTATTCTTTCGATCATCTCTATTAATCCTTTCTTTTCCGCAAGGTAAACCTTCTTATCTTCTTCATGGATGCCAAATTTATCATCACTTCTCAAACATGTACCCTAACCAAAGACGAGTTGTCCCAATTGGTTTCTGATTATGACATTCCCCAATGTGTTAGGGTTCTTCTTCCGAAAAGATCCCAAACCATTTTAGATGTTCCTCTAGGTTTTGTTGGGTTATATACCCATCATTTGACTCTATCTAACCTTAGGCTTCCTATCCCTGAGTTTATATATGAAGTATTGAACTATTTAAAAGTACATATCTTCCGTTTAAATCCATTCGGTATGGTAAAACTCACAACCTTTGTTGTTATGTGTAAGGCATATGGTGGTGAGCCCAACCTTGACATGCTTCGGGCGTTCCTTAATCTTGGTCATGTTAGTAACTGGTTGGCTCTTTCCAATAGGGGTGGTGCTGATATACCCAAGGCTTTAACGAAGCCTATGACCCATATTAAAGGCTAGAAAGGTAGCTTTGTCTTCATCGAAAACAAGATAGTGCCCTCCAAATACCATGTGCCCCTTCTTGAAGAGAATAAGCTTGGAAAGAAGTCCTTTAAAGATGCAGTTACTCTATATGCTCGTGAAGATCCCTTGTACAATCAAATTGTCACCTATCCTTGTAATGTCCGAACTTTTCCAGACCCAATCCTTTTCCTTGCGGGACTAAAATCTTTCTGGGAGCATAGTCCTAGAAAACCTATTATCTACCATCACGGAAAGGATATATATTGGTTCAATACTTGGATATGGTTAAACCGTAAGGCTAATAATCAATTGTTTGTTGTTTTGTTTTTGTAGAGATGGACTTTAGGAGCTTTATGGTTTGAGGAATTGATGGTGAATTTCATTTCAAACCGGAGGGAGGTTTTGCTGGTGGTGAGAGAAATTCTCTTTCGAACAGGCGATGTGCTGTCATGTAGGGTCAATTTATTGATTACCAAGTTTTAAATTTATATTTAGCCGACTTATCCTAAATCAACACTTTAACGGGCAGTGTACCCGATCGGGTGGAGTTTTGTGGTAAGTAGGGTGTCGAACACTAAGAGCGAGGTCATTAACCTTATATTCTACTAGTATATTAATTACTCTGCTTATGTTAATTCTAATTACTTGTAAAACCTATGCTATATACGCTTCTAATGATGATGGGGGTTTTCAGCCTGAGAGACTGGCACAAGTTTTATGGTGATAATAATCAATTCTAAACACAATAAACAAGCAAGAAAACAATCAAAAGATAAAAGAGCGGAACCAACGAAATAATAGAAAACCATATTAGCCATGTTAAATTTGATTAAACGCTGGTTTGTTTATTTAGTACAATGATTTCTTATCTCGAAGCGGCATATCATTCTTAAGATTTAGGCGGTACATCATTCTAAGACCTAGACACGTTGAATCCTGTCACAATTAACGTATTCGCATAAAGCATCCTTTTAGTTTAATTATAATCTATCTAGAGATTAAAGCAATGGTGATCTTGATAAACCCTAGCCCAATTGGTACTATACTCACTTACGTCTGACGTATTTTATATAGTGTATTCCACTATTCAATATCCTTTATCATTAATCAAGAACTTACTGTGTTGAACTAACGGGTCACCTGCTGAACCAACTAAGCTCCCTTAATTTAAAAACAATTATTTGTGATCCTATTGGTCCAGTAATATAAAACACGATATGGAGAGCTATCCTAGTATCTAGCTCACTTGTTAGGCATAACTAGACCCAATTGAATGATAGGTCGCATATTCAAACACGTAGGCAAGTATCATGTGATAAACATAATTAAACTTTCAACGATAAATTAAGAAATCGATTTTAAAACAAACCAAACATTAAATCTTCATTAAGATGGCTAATACCCTAGGGTATCAGCCCATAACCATTATAATTATACAAGCGTGATCAACTAACCAAAGTAAACTAAATGTTTTACCAAACAATACAAAAAATTAAATGATTACAAGAGTATAGGAATTACACGGTGTCTTCTATGGAATCGTGATCGATGCTTGACCTTTGGTTGCTCTTCTTCACTTTAGAAAATCGTCTTTTATGTGTATGGTATGAAGAATAGGATTTTGCACACTGAAAACTCATTTTTGAGTCTTTTATTTATAGTGTCTGAAAAAGTCTGGATACGCCGTATTAGGCTAGGCCAATACGGCATATTGAGGTGTTTCCCCCTTGGAGTGCGCGCAAAGTTTATATTAAATCTGATATATTTTCCCAAAATATAAATATTCACCAAATCTCTAAATAGTTATCCAGCTGGATACGGCGTATTGCAGATGAGTGATACGCCGTATTGGGGATTGTTTATACGCGTTTTCTTATGAAGTGTTGGCGCTAATACGCCGTATCTATTTTTGTGGATACAACGTATTGGTAAGAAATAGTAAATCTTCAAATATCTTTGTTTTAGCTCCAAAATATGCGCCTTTTAGCATGTCTTCACAAATCACTCTTTAATTACTGCAAATAACACTTTTAAGCAATTAAGTACAAATTCTTGCAATAATTATACAAAAGTGGTTGGTTTATTCGGGATAAATGATGGTATAAATGTGACGTTATTTGATGTCATTAAATATCCCCCACTTGAATCCTACTTGTCCTCAAGTAGACTCTAAATTGTATCGAAAGTGTATCCCAACCGAAGTCAAGGACTTTTCCGTTTAAGCACTTCTTTTGTTTTAATCACCTATACAAGACCAAGCACCTCACGAAATATGAAAATGGAAACACTCATATCACTCAACTAATCTAGGTTGTAACATTTAATTGGTACGCTCATTTGCTCGGTCGTGATTAGCTTCATATCATATGCTTGGCAAGGATACACATCTCCACCACTAGAGCTATGGAAAAACAAATCAAAAGGTAAATTGGGTTTTTATTATAAAGCAAAGGGTTGACCATTCTAACAATCTTTCACCAATAGTACCACACTAACAAGGCAGCTAAAGCACACATACATGACCGTAATGACGGAATAGACATGTGTGTTCGATCACATCCTTATTCGAGTTTAACAAGGGTTAGGATGAAGAACGATATAGGGTAGGGATCTTCTATTTTTCACCAAAAGTAATAAACCAACAAGGTGGCTGAGTCACATATACATGGCCACAATGACAAAATAGACATACATGACTCGATCTCAACCTCGTTCGAGTAAAACCTAAGGTTAAATGCTAAGAATGGGAAGCAAATTATTGTTAAATAAATTCATAAAACAAATAGATTAAGCTTGAACAAATAAGGTAGTTGCTAGTAACTTTTCTCGACCGTTCCATGATAAAGACTCAAAATATATATAAACGCCTCGATCATAGAGATGACAAATATAACCTAAGTTGGCATTCCCATAACAGTCAACTTCATGAACATCCCAAAGTTACATACTTTTACAAAAGTGATGATATCGACCACTTTATACAAAACTATACATCGTTGATTTTTATCCATATATCAACGAATAATCCATCCTTTCAAGTATTTCATCGGTTTAAGTTTAGCGAATCGACTATCAATCTTCCTTCTCTTTTTTGATGCATTTTCTATTTTTTTTCTTTTTTTAAAAGATAATCCTCGGTGCAATTTCACCGTCTTCACAATCATAATTCATCCGGATAATTTTTTCCTTTAACACTTCATCTTCAGATACAACACATAATCCCGAAAGTAGCAAAATACACGAGCTACATATTTTCCCATTGCATTGTGCAATTTCCCGACATAACAGAGATAATTTTTTTTTACTTTGACATAGGAAATACAAAACTTTACACAAAAGCAACTAGCAACTTTGATTAAGTAGGCTTAATCTATAGGGTAGGCTAAGGTGTAAAGGTGTAACGAAATAAATATATGGTGTGAAAAAGATTGGAATGGCTCAACAGGTCTTTCTAGGGGATCTTACTCTTATAGTGAGTGTAAGCAAATGTTTACACGGGGTTTAACTATCCAGTGTAGTTAGTTAATTTTACAATATTTAGGCTTTTGAGTGTATTCTTAGAAATTTACCAGTTAAAAATATTTCTCCATCTAAGTCCTTAGTACTCATCGTTGTGGTCTCGAGTGATATACCAAGCCAAGTTCTAATGTCCACTACATCACCGACACACTCATAATTTTTGTGGAATTGTTAGTAAACGTTGAAAACAGAATATGCTTAATTCTCACAATTTGGTATTAAGGGTTATAGTGCGCGAGGTCATGCAACTAGTAATTTATACAAAAAATATGCTAGAATTTTTTTTAATTTGGCATAATTTAAGCATGTAGCATATTATTTGTAAAATAAAGGACAAGTAGGCATTCTAATTCTCTATCCCCCTACTTAGATTATACAACGTCCTTGTTGTATAGATAAAACAATTAAAGAAAATGGGAAATAGAATTAGAACGAGGAACCCTCCTGATATGTTGCTCGGGATAATTCTCCAATTTGAGTCCTTTGAGCAAAAGTATGTTGACGAGGCTTCAGAATGTCGTACGAGTTCAACACGTCTTTTTCAGAGTATACCATATCGTCAATTTTCCTTATAGCAAGGTCCTGCATAAAAGATTAGAAGACAAAAGTGCAATTCCTATCTTGGTTATACAATGGTTACAATGCAAGAAAACAATTCAACACACAACAATATAGGGATCAATACGCCATATCCTAAACCCTAGGATATGCCGTATGGTTCCTGTAAAAACAATTAAAATTTTTAAAGTATTAAAATTAAATTACAGACTGATAACATCCAGACATATCCATACGTCGTATCCAGAGGGGTTCGATACGCCGTATGGAGTGTCTGGGAAGATAGAATCGTGCAAATAATTTAAAAATGCGACAAACAATTTAAAAACGACCGAGATGTCTCTCGGGAAACACTTTTGTTTCAACTAGTCGTTAAGTTTGACTTTTTCTTTAGCTTCCTCATTCAATTGGTGCGCGTTATGGTCCATCCGCGATCTTTTTTTATTGAAGAGTTCATGATAAATGCAAGACATGCTGCCAAGGGTTTTTTCCACAGTACTAATTTTGCTTGGACCCACAGTGATGAATTCTTCACAAGATCCTATCGAATACTGTACGACAGTGAATTATTCAGTTTGGCATAGCTCGTCCGGGTTGCTAATGTCGTGATGAGCAGGAATTGTTATCAGAGAATAATCTCTACCTATGATTTCGTAAATGTCTTTTCCATCTTGCGCATCCAAGTAAGGTTTGAAAAATAAACCTGAGCATGTATTTTTGCTGCTTTCCTCGCATGGTTCGTTGTAATTGATGAGGTCGTCAATTGTTCCTTTAGTTTGTCCATTCACATAAAACTCCCATAGTTCGTTTTTGATGTTCTTGTCTAGTTCCAGTAGTTGTCAAATTTTGATGCCAGCCAATATAGAAATTCAAAGTAATCCGTTTTGTGGTCCAAGTCATCTGGAATTTTACTTTTGTAGGCATGGGACAATGGGTAATATTTATGGAATAATTTATCGCCCAACTCCTTCCAAGTAGTAGCTGTTCCTTCATTGATCCACCGTTTCTTAGCATCTTCACTAAGTGATTTCGAGAACACGTGTAATCGAATTTCATCCTTATCTACATTAGGAATCTTGATCCATTCGGTTATTTCGAGCACTTTTGTAATATGGTCAGTAACGTCACTTCCGTCCACACCATTGAAGGAGTTGTCATGCAATATTTTTAAAAATTCATCACCAATCTTTATCTCGGGTTTTGTGATCATAGATGAATCAATATGATCTCTATCATCATCGCTTGATATGACTTCATCCATTATTACTTCATTGTTTCCCACTTCTATCCAAGAATGTAATAATGCGTGTTTAGTCGTTTCATCAACTTTTTTATGGTCTTTGAATTTTGAGTTCCTCCAGGTTATGAATTCTAGTCGATTATGACCTTCTTCATCATCGTCGCATATTTTATCATAATTACTGACACATGATAGGGGATAGAATTTACTAAAAAATTTATTCACCAATTCTTCCCAAGTGTTGATTTTTCCATCTCCCTCGTTCATCCACCATTTTCTTGCGTCCCCAGGAAAGGAGAGAGGAAAAGTCATCATAAACGAAGTTGAAAATGGTCCACGATCCGGTTAATAAATATTTTTGATTAGATCGATATTTCGCAAAATTTTAGCGATGTAGCCCGACCACATCTTCTTCAACCCTTCCGCTGTAAGAGTGTTACGACTTAGGTTTCGTCTTATATAATTTTTGGAAAACTAGAAGGGGGTTGAATAGTTTACCATTTTTTAATTCAAAGTGTTGTGTTTGTTTATAAAAACTTAGATTCGACTTTATGTGATCTCAATATGTGCATAATATGAACAATACAATTAAGTAAATAAATGACAAGTAAATATGAAAGACAAGAGATAAGAGTTAGAAAGATCAAACCACAACACAAGGATTTATAGTGGTTCGGTAATGAAGCACCTCTTCGCCCTACTCCACTCCCCGAGCACCAAACTCGAGAGTTCTCTTCACTATGTCAACAAACTCCCTTTAGGCGGAGAAAACCGTACACAACTTTGCTTACACCAATTTCCGACACTAAGCAAAATGTCGAGTTCTAATCCTAGCTAGAACCAATCTATCACAACTCTTGTATGCTAATCACACCACTTTACAACAACTCACAACTTTGCTTCACTTCATGACTTCTCTTCACTTCACTACTTCACTTCGCTTCACAACTTCACTACGCTTCACAACTTCACTATGACTAGACACTACTACGATCACACCAATCTAACACTACTTACAAAGATCACCCCGATCTAACTATACTTACAATGATCACCACAATCTAACTATTATACACAACTATAATACACACCTTCACAATATACACAAATGATTTACAAGATCTAACACAACTTCACAACAATACCAACTAAACTATAACACTTCTTGACTTGATGATAAAAAATATTTTTCTCATGTACTTGAGGAATTAAGCTTGGATCATTTGGAAACAAATCTTTATGATTAAATGATCAAAGGATTGTAGGAGAGTATAAACTGATTTAGAACAGAAAGAAAGTGTGTGCAAAAGGTAAGAAAATCAGTGGGAAATAGTCCATTATTTATAGGCAAACTGAGTTGCCTTTTTATCTGGGCGCTCCCCTTAATTAGGGTGCCGGTCCCCTTAATAATTAAAGGGACCACCCTTATAATTAAGGGGGCCTCCCAGGCCAGACGCTTCCTTTTTTGTCTTTTCTAGGGGGAGGTGTTTTCTGGAACATTTCTATCCGTTTTTAGGTAGAAAATGTAAATTCAAAATATTTATTTTGAATAAAACATTTCTTTTAAGTCTAAAAATGTTTTGTAAAATTTAAAAAATTGTTTGTGACATTTTTATAAAAAATATGAGGTTGAATAAAAATTCCTTTGATCATAAAATGCATAAAGCATTTATTTATTCATATCTCTAAGTGATTAAATTTTTGAAATGAAAATTTACTACTAATTACTTGTTTACGATTTAATTTTACATTGAGCGTTTTTACATTTTGTGATTATCAAAACGTAGAGAGGTCAAAAAATATTAATGACGTTTTTAGACATTATTTTTATCAGCAATCTCTCCCTTTTTGATGATTACAAAATCTAAACTCATTAAATGTAAAATTGTTTTTAAATAAGCATTTAGTGAGTTTTATTTCCATTTCTCCCCATTTTTGTAGAATCAAAAAGGCTTCGTCATTGAATATGTGAAAAGTCAACGAGATGAAGGCTCCCCCTTGATGTGTACTCCCCCTCGTTCGTGGCCACCAAGGAATCGAGCTATTGATAACTTTGATACAAAACAAGTTAGAAGAACAAGACATCCATTTCTAACATATAGTAAATAGGAAAAATATTTAAACATGTTGATAATGCTTAACAAGTGTCAAGTTATTTGTGTAAACTAGCAATCATAAATATATATCAACTAGGCTTAACTTTTATGGATATAAAAAATTCAACCAACCAAAAAGAAAACAAGTGCACAATTAAAACATAAGAATAAAGTCCATTCATTAAACATAATAATTGCGTATAACACACAAGCATGCATACATCAAGTAGAAATAATATGCTTGAAGCATATTAGTACAACATACATAAAATTAAAATACAAAGATCCTATCATTCCTAGAATTTTGTAGGACTTGCTTGCAAAAGGTTTGATTGACAATTATTTGAAAATGGCTAAACATGGTTTATGTTTAATTTGGTGATGGTGAATTGGGTGGTGGAGGTTGTGAGAGCATGTGTTGTATGTAAGAAAACATGTATTAGAGTTTATCTCTCAATCCAAAGATAAGAGTACGATTATGAATGCAACATAAACATGAGTCTCCATGTGCCTCAAGAAGGTTCTAAGGAATAGGATGACCAAAGATAGGTAGAGAAGGTAATGGAGTATTAAATTAGACATCAAGTGGGGTAATTAGTAAAAGGGTGAGAGTGATGTCCATTGATGCATTTTCTTGAGTTGGAGGTGGTGGAGGAACTCTTAGAGGGAGGAGATGTTGTTGAGTTCAAGTAACCATTTGTTGATAGTGATGTGGATAAAGTTGGTGATTTGGGTATGTAGTCAATGAAAGATAAGGAAGTGGCTTTGGTTGATGGTGTTTTTGAAGGTGCATTTGGAGCACTAGGGGATGAGAGTTGATGTTTGGGTGATGGGGTTTTAGTGTCATCATGAGTTAAATC